>JAQIWD010000495.1:0-20697 GCA_034694825.1 Anurida granaria
GGATTTGCCAAAGAATAGCATGGCAGATTTCCCCTTGTTCAATCTGGATCTGGATTTGATCGGGGGAGTTGGAAGTTTGAAGAATCTGCAGCGAATAGAAGTTTGGAACCCGGATGGTGAACAAACAGAGAATTTTTGCATTAAGTTTTGACATCTGTGAATTTCACAGTGTGAAATCGGTACACTTTTTATGTGCTTTTTTTATTTGTGCGTTTCTTTTATTCGTGTCCTTTAAACTCGCACCCACTAAATCTGGGCACTTTTAATTCGCGTTCCTTAAATGTGTGCTACAAATTAATGTGTTCGATTACAATTAATATGTGTGTACACAACTAATATGTACGCGCACATTTAACTTTTATGTGTTTTTTTGTTTTATGTGTGTGTACGTCACAGTTTATATGTGCGCAAACCTTAAATTTGTTTTTTTACTTCTATCCCTCCATATACTTCCCTTTTCATGTGCCATGTCAGATATGAGTTAATGTCAGGGGAAGGTCAAACAACAACCACTAATTGAGAGTAGGTTGAGCGTAGATGGGGATAAGACCCAGTAGTTTATGTAAGGGGAGAATGTATGTCGTTGGACAAGGTCAGGTCACCTTGGTTCATCTAATTAAAGAGATCATTTGGGAAAGGGGTACAGGGCTAAGGACATCCCTGCTATTTCGTCCTCTCATAAACCTCAACTTTACTCTTGTAACTGATTAATTGAATTCGCTGATTCAGTAGAAAGAAAACAAAATTTCCTTTGGTACATTTCCTGATTTGGTAAATAAACAAAGTCCTTTTCTGTCCAAATCAGGAACATTTCCTTGTTTATGCTCCTCTGGATGGTCCAATGTCACTTCCCAGTACAAAATCCCCACAAGGTCAAACTCCCTCATGACGTCAGGAAACCCAATGAAAGGTCAAATCCTTTTAAACACAAACTTCTGGATTTATTTTGTATTTTTTGTAGCAATTCTTCCATATTTTCTTCCCAACTTTCAACAAGTAAGTGCGACTAGCTTAACCCTATAAAATGGTAATTAAATACAACACATGTCCCATTACTCATTAATACTTAAATTAAGACCACACTTCCACCTTCCACCCCCTTATGTACAGGAACAATTACCAACAGTTGAGAACGAGTAGAAAACATTCATGCAATTTAACTATCCATCTAATAACAAAAAAAAACAAAGTTTGTAAGCGTTATGAATTGAAGAGGAGGAGGAGTCTCCCAATTCCCAATTGCATTGGCGAATTTACAAATTTACAACTGGAAACTTTTAGATTTAAGCGTCTGTTCTGGCTACTCATGGGAGGGGGTTATTGAGCCGAGAGGGGGAGGGGCGAATCTTCTTCCGTGGAGGAACTGGGGGGTCTCAGTGAGGTCATAAACCTGGAAGTAGGGGGGCTCATCCCTAGGGGTGGCTGTGGACTGGAGAACCTTTGATTCGTGGAGAGTCGACGGACGGCTTCCTTGATGAGACTTCCAGAAGAGAGAAGTTCCTGGAGGAGTTCATAAGGGGATTCTCCAGCAGTGGCCGGAACCTTCCCACCCCTCCTCCCACCTCCCCAGTAGTGCTTGGGCCCACCCACTTTCTTCTGGACAGAGAGGAGTGGATTCCTGACCTTTGAGTTTGGATATGGCTGGAGTCTCCTCCGTCGGAGGTGGGAGTGTGAAGTCTGGGAATGGCTGGAGACTGAAGGGGTTGGAGGGTCATATGGGGTGGATGGTGGGGTACTCTCTCCTGGTGGTGTCCAGAGACTACTGGAATTGAATTTAGGATCCATTCTTAGTTTTTCTCGAATGGAGAGGACGAGCGTGTCCATCATGTCCACTTCCACTTCTTCATCATCCCCTACCCCCTCATCATCCTCTGTCCCATCGAGATCCAAATCTGAGCTTGACTGCATCGAGTCCCCCTCCCCTTCGTCATCAGAGTTCTGGGTCATGTTGAGACTCACGTTCCGGACCCTTCGTCTTGGCCGTAAGGAATTTGCATTGCTTCCACTTCTGCTTCGTAGCACATCCGCTACTGTCCTCATCTCATCATCAGTACTCATCCCGTCCTCGTCCTCATCCTCCTGGGGGTTATAGGTGGAGTGACAGGAGTAAGTGGGCTCGTACTCGTAGAGGTTGACGTTGAGGTTTAGCGGGAAGTACTCTGGATCCTTCTTCCCAGGCATTTTCATTTCCTTCTTTTGAAATCGTTTTAGTTTCCCAACTGACGCTCCCTGTTTCTTTGTTCTGAAAAAAGAAAAAACGGAAAAGTAGGTTTGGGTTCTCACCACTTGGGAACTTCTTACGCAAGAAACTCCTCGCATTCATCCAGACACACACACACAAAAAATTTAGGACTCGGGCCAAAAACGTTTTGGTTCCCCTCGGAAGAAAGAATGAAATCCCTCTTGGTCTTTTGTAAATTCCCACTCCCATTCCCTTATCATAGGCTCAGTGGTGAACTTTAAAAGAAGGGGAAGGGGGATCCTTGGAATATTCAACAGGCAAAGGGATCGGGCCCTTCTTCTCCGCTCTATAAAGAGCCCTTTGTCCTTATTTAAGTTTTTTCATTTGTAATTCTAAAGATACGCACGAGACAAGGACAAGATGGGACAGATGGGAAGCGGAAAGACGTTGTGCCCTCCAACCACCCTGTGACTCTTAAAAACAAAATGCTAAACTGAAATGTTTCTTGGCAGTCCCTTGCGTGAATCCCAGTGTACCCTTGCAGGATGCCTTGGGAGTAGAAATTCCAAAAGGGATTTGAAGGAACAATGGGGAGGGTGGGAGGCCTGGCTACCTTGAAGGGTCAGGCCTTGAACAAAGGGCCTTTAAATGTTTCCCGCCACCGGAAAGCGTCCATTTAAAATAATGAATTTAAAATAATAAGACGGGGATCCCTTGAGGGGCCCGACAGACAAACGGAGGAAGGGTGGAATTTCTGAACCCAAAAAAACACAACAATGGAAAGGAAAGAGGATGGTGGAGATGTAAACAAGAAAATAAAAAGTGCATGGGAATTGTAAGGGATAAAAACAAGTTGGTAAGATGGAAGTAGAGGAACTTCCGAGTGCTGAAGGTGAAGTCCAAGAATTCCCCACCAATGGCCATCCATCTCACTCAACAATGCTCGTGTATGAGAGGAAGAAGGTTACATTACAAAATGGAGGTGGGGAATTGTGCAACAAAACAAGTAGGAAGTCAGTTCATGTCGTGTTGTTGTTTGTTTGTCTTTTTCAATTAAATGTCCTGCAAAATGCATAAATTTCCAACACCGTGGGTTAATTGTATGTAGTGTCAGTGTGTAGTGTCATTCGAGAGGTTTGAAGAAGCTCTTGCCATTTTCCATCCTCATCTCCTGCCGTCCTGACTTCCTCTGACCTTGGCTTTGATCCCAAACTAAACAAATAAACTCATCCCATTCTTTGGAGCAACTTGTGAGAAACTGGTAGCGTCTGAACAACGTTTCCCTATTCATGAGTCCCTCTTACGTCACCTTAATGCCTAAGGCCTAATTCCATCCAACATGGATTCTTCCTCCTTTAGATTGACATTTGAATTCATTCATGGATTAATTGATTTGGTTTGGTTGAAATGCTTGGGGATGATCACTACGACTGGACAGACTCTCACTCTCGGAATAGATCGGGAGGGGAAAGTGATCAATAAAGTTTACACTTTACTTTCTCCCTTTCCTCCCTCCGCGTACTTTTGTCCTTGACTCCTCTGTCCTCTCTTAGTCCTTCTTTGGGTAGAGGTCAAACTTAAGATGACTCACAGGGTGAGGCAATGCGTCCAAAGAGAATAACAGTCATACCAACTACCGTACTCAATATAATCTAGGGCATACGTACCTTGTTTTGAGGAGGTATTGAGTCCAAACTGAATTATAGGAGGAAGAGTCCAAATAGTTTCCGTTTGGATTGACACTTTCCTTGTAGTTTCCCTTTGATTACCAGAATCCAACTGGGAGTGGTATTGATGTGATGTTGGTTGTGTTGTCGTTTGTTTGTTGATTAGTCGAGTGTGATGATGATAAATGTTTGTTGTGATTGTAACTGTGGAGGACCAATGGTACTGTACTTGTCTCTCCGATTGCTCAAAGTCTACTGAATCTTCTTTGTTTGGAACTTTTGGCTTGGCAGGAAGAAATCAATGGAATGGGTAAGGTGGAGACGTCCGCAGCGGTGGGGTGGTGATACGCTTCTTCTTTACCCCAGCACCAGTTCACTATTCGAAAAGCATCCGAGGACCGTGGGAGGCGGAGTCAAGACCCCCAGTTATTCCCTTCCATTCGTTCGTAGTATGTTGACTGCTCGTATCCTGTTAAATAGAAGGAAGTTATAGTAGTATTTCCAAATAGTAAACTCACCCCAACTCACCCATGTGCATTTGTTTTGAATCCAAGTGAGACCCATAGCCAACTCACCACCACCAGCTGCACTCAGTCATCCACCAGTAGTCAACATCGGATGGAAAGAAACGTGGACTAAGAACAATGGAAGTGGAAAAAGGTGGGTGGATGGTCCCTGACTCAGTCATAACAAAAACAGTCTTAACCACCATCTCCATCTCCTTGGGCAATGCGATGGATGGCTATGAAATGAACCATTCTGTTGTTTTGATGATGACGGCCATATCTCAAGTCAAACCTGTCCTTAGGTCCTCCGTACTCCGTTTGTATGAACTCCTTTATCCTCCTTCTTCCTGTGTATCAAAGGAATTCAAGATGAATCAGAAGGAATTCCAACATGAAAGATTCTTAGAATAACCATCAGTCAGTTAGTATGAACTTAAATCGTCATCTCATATGTTGTCGGAATTGGATTAAGATGTGACTTACCCTTAACTTGACGTTGTTGTTGTTGTTGGATTTCCTACTGTCGTCACTGATAATAACAAGAGGGGCTCATTAAATACTAGAACAGAAAAACAAAACAAGAAGAGACAAAAATAGAAATGATTCAATTTGATTTGTTTTGTTTACATTCTTAAAAAGGGCGCCTTTGATGGCGGGAAATTAAAATTCGCACAACGTCGTCGCGTCAAAAACGTCAAAAAAAAGTCCAAAAAAACGACTCTGAAACGTCGATATAAAAGTCGATGACCCCACGACATAAAAGGAAGAGCTGAAGAATTAGCCATAATGAAGAATCACAAGATTTTTAATTAATTAAGAAATGGAGCTCATCAACCCTTGTCATGATGTAGAATTCCCTTCATTTCGTTCGTTAAAAAAGAAGAAAGAGTCTAATTCCATCATCTTGTAAAGATCCCTTGTGTTTTTGCGAATCTCTCGATATTATTCGCAAATCGCAATTCGCATAAGGAAAGAGGGAGGGGGTAATCATTCTGTTTGTAAACAAAAACAGACAAGGAGAGACTATGAGTTTGTGTGGAGGAAGTGCGTTGAACTCTTCGTACTTTATACTAAGGTGGAGGTCTTGTTTCCGTAGAATGAATTGAAAGAATGTGCAAGTATGTATACAAGTATGTTGTTCATGAATATTTGTATGTGTGGGTGTTGTTGATTTCTTATTAACCTCAGCTGAACTTTTGCATCAGTAAGTGGTTTGTTAATTAACGGTATCTTCCTTCTTTTTTTACCCTAGGTGCAAAAAGTGAAAAAAAACAAAAGAATGCACAATGTTTTAAACTGTAAGAATGTTGGGGTAAACAAAGAGAACAACATCTTTATGAACTTTGCATTATGATTACAAATTCTTTTTGGTTTCTTCTCGTGATGACGCTTGTTTTCTTCCTTTTCCTTTGGTTAAGAAAGGTTGACTTATTTTTCACAGTTGGGTTGACCTGAGTCATTCCCTCACTTCATTGACCCCATTCCTAAACCACCAGATTCATCCGCGTCATCTTGCATCTTTTCTTTGTTGTGTTTTGTTGACATTCTGCCAATCCGCACGTCACTCCCAAAGAAGTAGCAAAGGGTGGATTAAAACTAAAGACGTCTTTCTAAACATGTTCGAAAGAGGTCCGCAGTTGCGCCCCAAATTCAAGAAGGATTCCAATTTATTCTTCTCAAAATTTGATGCTTGGATTTGACCTCTTCTGACCTCCCACCCTTCATTGACGAAGATGAGAAGTGATGGCCTCGACTGCCCTCCAGTCACAGATGCAGGGTGGTGATGGGAATATGATTTTGTAGAGGACCCTGAGAGAGGTCAAAGCAAATATGACCCGTTGCCACCACCACCGTTTGTCATGTGAGTGGAATCGCAAGATGGTCGCCTGCCCTGTTCCCAGGAGATACAATGGGAATCTGGAAATGAAGTACGGATCCTTCACCACCTACGACAGCCCCACATAAAATTGTCAGAAAGGTCAAAGGTCATGGATGTCATGGGGGTCGTGAGTGACCTGGTAGTTGGAACTTGGATCTTTCCGGATGTTCCTATAAATGAGGATCCCAGTTGTAGCGAGTAGAAATGGTGGCCAGTACCAGAAGGTCTTGTGGGGCCAAATGAAGGAGAGCCCAACTGTCCAGACACAACTTTTGATGACCATCCGATGGACATAGTTTTCAACAATGTTGTACCGACGGAGTCTCCATCCAATTTGTGGCGGTTCACAAACAATGTAAGTCGTCCTGGAATTAGTAAATACCATCAAGTCAAGGTCAGGTGAGGATTGGATTAGGATTAGGTTAGGATTAGGTTAGGTTAGGTCAAACCTACTTTTCACCCATGGCAGCCCCAATGGATCTCCATTCCTCAACCTTGTCCTTCATTTCCGTTTCTTGGATGATGAGCATGTTTTCCTGGAGTCCGTCCAGGGTCCAGAGTGACATGGCATACAGGTCATGGATTCCTGACCTTGGCCACTGGACCTGGTAAACCCCGTCAGGACGTAGCTTTTGATCCCTTCTCCCCTTAAGGGTCTTACTAAAGTCCTTGGAATAATTGTAGCCATCCGGTAGGGGTGGGTAGAAGGAGTCAGGGGGAGCATGGATCCATGAGTCAGGGGGTTGGTTCCAGTCATCCCGCTTCTTCCAGTCACCCTCCCAAATCTGATGCTGGAGTCTCTCTCGTATGGCTGAGAATTGGAGTGACCTAATTTGTCGATGGAGGGGGAGGTCAAAAGGTCGATAGGAGCGTGTGTCGGAGCGGGTGTATCCAGCAGAGCCATAGGCACTGAAGCTATTGTAGTCATACTCATGTACCAGATCCATTTCTCCAGTTTCCAGCCATCCACCGATCGATCGATCCACCACTTTATGAAATTATGAAATCAGAGTCAAAATTTTTTTGTTTTGGGTCATCAATTCAGCGCCAGGACAATTCAAAATCAAAATCCCTTTACTTTTTTTTCTTCGTATTTTGGATTCCTAGAAGTGTAAAATACGGAAGGAAAACCAAGGAATTGTAGAATCACCACCTGACTCTTCTCCTTTCATTCTAATTTTGAAGGAACGCATTCTAGGGAAGGGGGTCCTCAAGGGCTCTCAAGCGGAACTTCACAAAAGGTCAAAGGGGAAAAGAGGATGAGCCTTGGATTCATTTTCCCAGAGGGAATAAGGGCCCTGCTAAACCCATCAACCAACCCCTTAAAGCCTTACTCCAAGTCCTCGTCGAAGGGGCACAAGGAAAAGGGGCAAGGAAAAGTCGCCCAGGGTCAGGTCAGGCCCGAAAGGGACCCGGATCCGGATTTCCACGAAAACCTAAAAACAAGTGGGGAAGGGAGTGATTGTACTTTTCGTGGTTGTCGTTTTAGTTTTCCGAAGAATTGACTTTGCGTTTCTTTCTTGGAATAATGGAAGAGTCTCTCAATGGAAAATGGAATTCATTCAAAACAAGTTTCGGGAAAACAAAAGGAGCCAAGAACAGGAGGGTAGTTTCTGTTTTACCAAAATTCCAAGGGGGATGGGGATGATTTGAGGAGACATGAAATCCTGCATATTTTTATTGTATAATTAATTAATTAATTGTGATTAGTGGTTGAATTTATTGCATCATATCTCTTTACATCCAATTACAATTTCTTAGTTTCATGATTTCTCTTTGAGACACTTTAAGTCAACAATGCAACTTTACTTTCTCATTGACTTGGCTGGGGATTTACCAAATCTCTCTCTTCAAAATACAAAATTCCCAAACAAGAATCTTGGAATCCCAATCTGGTCTTTTGCATCATGTTTATTGAAATCAAAAATTTTGCAAGGATACAATGAATCTAATAAAAAATTTTATCCAAAGCTCTCCAGGGATGTGCTGGAAAAAGTTCTCCGGGTTTATTCCAATTTGGCCCCCTCCTGGAGATGTTTGGTAATCCAGACTGCGCATTCGTGGATGGTGACAAGTGCATCTTGGTTCGTGTCCGCCTGGACTACGAAATCCTCATACGTCAACCCCTCCATTTTTGAGTTGTGGAACGTGAATAGATCCACAAATTCTTCCTGGTCAATGAATCCGTCCTTGTTCTTGTCCAGGGTGGTCGCAGTGAGGGTCCCCAATTGGGCCGTGTCATGGAGGGCCGTGATGCTGGACAGGAAATAGTCAAAGTTCAACTTCCCTTCCATGTTCTTGTCCAAGAAGTTCTTCATGTTGGGAATTTGGGCGTATGTGCCATATTCCACGTAGGACCCGAATTGCTAGGGGTCACTCGACAGGGCGTGACCCTCAGCCGGGTTGTAAGTTGGCAAAGTGGAAAAGGAGGCCTTCAAGTCCTCCACCTCTGCCGGAGTGTAGGGTTGTGTAAAATCACGAGGCATTCCTACGGAATCTTAAGTGTCGTTGAAGTGCTAAATTAAACTGCGGCGCAGAATTTGATTCGTCGTCGACCATTTGTTGAAGACTGGAAGATAACCTTCGGTTAACCAGTTTGGTGAATTAATTAATTAACATGATTTTAATTAATTCACCCGTCACGGCCAAATCCCAGGTTTTTTAAATATAAAACTAGTTCAAAATTCTTTTACTGCAGAATGTTGATTTCAAATAATTTTTAAATAACTCTACTCCGAATTTCACCAAAGTAGATTATTGATTGGCAATTTTTGAATTTTGGTGTAAAACCCATGGATTTCCAATCAAAACGACAAGAAGGGATGGAATGGGGGTGGGAAAGAAGAAGGATGAATTTTGGTAATTAGGAAGGATCTTGTGGGTAATTAAGTTCATGATCCCATTTACACAAAGTGCAAAGTGGTCCCAGAAGAAGTAGAGGGGATTGTTGTTGTTTTTGTTTACAATGGAAAGATCCTAATGTTTGTCTCCTGTTTTCCTAATGGGGAATCCGTAATAACGGGATCAAACTAGGACAATCTTACTCAACCTAAACTGTTACACTTACACAAAACAAAAGGCAAGAACCAACTTACTGCTACCAAAACGCTACCATGCAATCGGCTAGAAACGTACTTGAAGGAAATTAAAATTAGGATTGAAATCCTAAATTAAATTTTTTTTAAATTTATTATAAAAAATTGAATAAGAAAAATCCTAATTCGTGTGGTTAGTTGAAGCTTTTTATCTTTTCGGTGCCACCTAGCGGCGAGGTAGAGCATGAAAAATGGAAACGGCGGGAAAATATTCAAATCATTCCTACCAATCATCTTGGAAGGTAGGTGGTGACATTTTGAAATTGAGAGATGGTAGTCAAGGTCAACGCCTTAGCTGAGGTTGTTGACAACTCTGCCTAACAGGTAATTTCAAAAATTCCCACCAAATCCTGGTGGGCGCTGCTCCTGGTTATGCCACCAGTCGTAAACGGCGACATTGACGACAAGACGAGATGAGAGCGACAGTAGGAAAAGAGGCGAAAATAGTGTTGGAAAGGATCTCATTACTCTTATGGAAGAATTCATTAATTTTTTCGGTAAAAAATGTTGATATTAATTCATCAAAATAGTATTAATTTTTTTGTTTTTTTTATTAATTCTTTAGAATTTATTCCGGAAGAGGCGCTACATTATTGTGACAGGATTCCAAGTCATCCTACCAACTCTCCTCGTCTTGCTCATCACCCCCATCAACATCATCACAGGGAATACTGGGCGGGGTGTGTCCTTTCACAAGGCCGTCTATTTCGGAGTGGTCAAGGAAGAGGTCAGCACTGGGACTCGCTTCACAATTCTCCCAATCAGCTGACCCCACCTCTTTGACTTCTCCCGGTAGGTGGCGTTGAGGTGTGCGGCCAAAGACTTTTCTAGTCCTGGTCACTTGAAGGCTACGCCAGCAGGAGTCTCCATGGCATTTACGCCCAACAATCCATTCACGTCTGGGGTCATGACAAGGGTCAAGGGTCGCCTACCTAATGCTACGTTTGGTAACCTAACTGATAATTTAACTTTCATGAGACACAAATCAAGTAACCTAACCTAACCTAACTTTGAGGTCAAATTGTTTCTTTATTTCCGCGCAGTCCTCCAACCGTTCTCAACGGAAGCTGAAATAGAGGTCTACATGGCCAATATAGGACTCAAGGGCAGAGGTGGGGGAGTGGATAAACCCAGGATCAGGGTCGTGATTGTTTTCGACAAATTCCCCCCGGGGCCTGAAACGTCATACAGAATACGATTGATTAATGACGATGAAAGAAGAGCGGCCAAAAAACGGACAATAGAAATGACTGATCAACTCGTCCCGGGGTTTCAACCCTCAGGACCCGATTGTGGTAACCAAGTCATTTGATTGATTAATTATGACGCCCCTGGTGGATGGAAATGAAACTAATTCCGATTCTTGTTGTAGAGAATGCGAACATTTACCACGAGTCGGGATTTACAGGACTCCAAATCGCGATTGACAAGACGCTCATTGAGGTTCTCACCGGGAAATATCCAACTCTGGAGGTAACACAAGTTATAACCTAAATTCGGTTACTTAACCTAAGTTAGGTTACTTAACCTAACCGACCCCTAAACCAATCAACTTTAAAACTCACTTGTATTTATGATTTTCTTAGATCTTCTCCCAGGCTTTCCCGCACCCTCCTTATTTTGTCTCCTTGGCCCGTTCTAGTTACATTTATTTCATTGTTCTCCCTTACGTCATGGTACTCGGCTTCATTTTCATAGTCCCCTTCATCATTGGCGACATTCTGGCGGAAAAGGAAACGGGAATCAAGGTTAGTTCAAAGGTTTTGAGTTACGGGCCATTCCGGAACCCTTCGGAGGTTTCCGGAGCCCTTCGGTCGCAGCTCGGACTCACTCGGTTTCCTCCCGCGTCAGGAACTGATGAAGATGATGGGGGCATGGCCGTATTGGATGCATTGGATTGGATGGATGTTCAGTTCCCTTCTCATCTTCACCCCCAGCTTCACCATTCTCACGGCTGTCCTTTTTATACCCATTCCCCCGTCGGCGACATTCGCTTACAGCGACATCACTTTATTCTGGTTTGTCCTCCTCCTCTACGCAGTCGCAGCAACGTCATTTTGCTTCCTCATCTCAACATTCTTCCAACGACGTGAGTTCACATGGCTGCCTAACTTGGATGACGGTTGACCCTTTTTCTAAGTTTTCACCAATTTTTTTCAGCGGTGATGGGCACGGCGGCAGGAATCGGCCTCTGCCTCGTCACTTATTTCGTCCCAGTCCTCTCCATGGAACCAAAGTATCAATTCCTCAGTTTCAGTCTCAAAATGGCCTCTTGTTTGATCCCAAATGTCGCACTCCACTGGGTCATCAGTGTCATCTCCCGTTTCGAATGGATATGCAAGTTTTAAGCTTCTTTCCAACCTAGAGATGCGAGCTTGACTCGGTACTGTTCTTTTGTGCGCAGCTGTGGGAGGGAAGTGGAGGACCATTGCGCAGTCGCCGAGCCCTGTGGATGACTTGTCCATAGGGTGGGTTGTCTTCATGCTCATCCTGGACACGATCATCTACATGACCCTTACGATTTACGTTGAAAATGTAATCCCGGGTGAATTCAAATCATGGAAGAATCCATTCCAAGTAAACTTTGCCCATTCCTGTCGTTATTACTCAAAATACCTCGAGGTACACTTCCCTTTTTGTTTCAAAGGCCGCAAGATGGCGACGCATGTCCAAGACAAACCGTGTCACCCCCATTCCAAATGAAATCCATGAAGATCCACGTATTGGATTTGAAGAAGAACCAACGGGACTTGGCGCAAGCGTCGTGATTTCCAATCTTAAGAAAACGTTTGGGCAGAAAGTTGCTGTGGACATGGAGGGAACTTTGAAAATGTATGAAGGGCAAATCACGGTTCTCCTTGGTCACAAAGGGGCTGGGAAAACAACGACACTCTCAATGGTCACAGGTAGGGCTCCACATGTTTGAAAAATTCAAAAAGGCGGGAAGTTTTGAAATATTTTTGGTGCCCAGGTGTGTTGGCCCCTTCAAGTGGGACTGTTGTGGTGAATGGTTTCGACATGGCGACATCCATGGATTCTGCGCGGAAGAACCTTGGCCTCTGCCCCCAGCGCAACATGCTCTTTGGGAAACTAACCGTAGAACAGAATCTCATCTTCTTTGGACAACTCAAAGGACTCAGGACTTCAAGAGCAGAAAAAGAAACTAAGAGTCTCTTGTCGAGTTTACGATTGGTGGAACAGAAGGGCACTTTTCCGGGTGACCTTTCAGTAGGTCAACAACGGAACTTGTCCCTGGGAATTGCGCTGATTGGTGGGACGAAAGTGGTGGTCTTGGATGCACTCACGTCAGGAATGGACCATAAAGAACGCAGAGCCACTTGGAATCTACTACTCGTACGCTTCTGGAAAAATCAAACCCCTTGTCTAACCCCTTGGAATTCATGACCTTTGACCTTTCCCCAGGGAATGCGCGGAGAGAGGACGATAATTCTGACGACTCGGCTCATGGAGGGGGCAGAGATGCTTGGGGATCGAATCGCAATCATGGCGGATGGAAAAGTCAAGTCCTGTGGGAGTCCCACGTTCCTCAAAAAATATTACGGTAGGGGTCAAAAGGTGAAATCCTACCAGAAAAGTTCAATCGCATTTCAGTCTTGACGTTTTTGAGGTGCTGGAACTGGATTCACTTTGAAAATAAGAGTGGAAGATCCCGGAATTGCTGGAAATCTCTTATCGGTGGTTCAAAATGAGTTTCCCGCTGCGTCGGTCCAGAATGGTCGGAATCCGAACTCTCCCGAAGTGTCCATTACGGTCCCGAATGAGGGCAACCCGAGTCCCGAATTCCGACGACTCTTTACGACCTTGTCCGAACGGAAGGAGGAACTTGGGATTCTCACCCTGGGACTCGGATTGATCACCATGGACGAACTCTTTGTCAAGTAGACCTAACCTAACCTAACCTAACCTATCCCATTATCAAGACGTAAATGGCGCGTTTATTCAAATGCTTAAAACTTCTTTTAGATTTGGCGCTGAAAATGCACCAAGCGGCGACAAAATTCTCAATCTGGAGCCTGAGGCGATATCTGTGATTGGGCGACGGAGCACTGGGTTAACATTGACGGTAGAACAGTTCACTGCCCTCATCTGGAAACATATGCTCTATACGCTCAGAAAACGGAAACTTTGGATCAGTCAGGTAGGTTCCTAGGCTCTAACCTGGCTCTAACCTAAACCTAACCCAACCTAAGGTTTGCCCGAAAATAATGGCGCCAGTTTCAAATTTGCAGTTTTTCATTCCACTCGGACTCCTGATTTTTTGCATTCTGTTGAGCAATTGGAGCTTCTCTCGATCCACGTATTCCCCACCGCTGAAAATGGATTTGTCACCGTACAAAAATCCAGTGACACTTTTTAGAGACTCTGCACAGGTATGCGCCGCGCGGCCTGGGCACAGTTGGAATGGCGCCAAAAACTTGCATTTAAATTTCAGGCCCTCGGTACACCTTACTCGAAAACGGTTGGAAGTTCTGCCAAGTCCACACCAAGGGATTTAATTGATGAACTGCATGCCATTGGGAAGAAAGGCGTTGGAGCGTATCGCGCGAAATACGTTGTGGCGGGAGAGTTAAGCGATTCCAGTGTCCTCCTGGCCATGTTTTCCTCCATCCCCATCCATGCGTCTCCCATAAGTATCAATTTCATGTCAAATGCAATTCTGAGGTCAACGCCAGGGTGGCGAGGTCAAACCATCCGCGTTACGTCTCATCCCCTTGATGGTCGACGCAGAACTGTGAGTTTCCATTTCCAAAAGCAAGATTTATGCGCATGCGCATTTGTGCATTCTTTTACGTTTCAGGTAACTGAGCTGTTTGATACAAATCCTGGATACCTCTTGGCGGTTCCACTGATCTTTGCCGTTATACTTCCGCTGGGTCTCGCCCTCTCTGCTGCCTCCTTCATTGTATTCCCCATAGAAGAAAAACGGTGCAAGGTACGCGCATGCGCTATAATTTAACCTTGAGTTATTAATTGACCTTTGACCTTTGACCTTTGACCTTGAAGGTCAAGCAACTCCAAATGATGACCGGCCTGAGTCCAATCATGTACTGGGGCTCAGGATTCCTTTGGGATTTTGTCGTCATGTTTCTACTCGTTTGTCTCATGGTGACGTGTCTTCCGATTTTCCAAACTTATGGCGCCTTCACGTCCTTTCATGGCGCCGGTAAGTCTGGATTCAAAAATCCCGGGAAACTTTTTCAAGTTTGAACATGAATATTTTGAAAAAAGTTTCATGATTTCACCAGGTGTGTTTTTCCTGATTTTGCTCTTCTTTGGATTCGCTGCAATTCCGTTTTCATACTTGGGGAGCATTTATCTGGGAACAGTTCTAAGAGGATTTACCATCGTCACCCTTGTCAACTTTATACCAGGTTTGAACCACCGGCGCCATTTTTCAAATTCTCCCGCGAATTTTCAAAAGTTTCAAAATTGATTATTTGAAGGTGTTGGACTTGCTATGTTGGTTTCTGTGTTTGAGATATTCCCGTTTGCGGATGTCGCGAGAATGTTTGGTAGACTACTCCCAGGTTTTAGCGCCTCCGTTTCTATACTTCGCTTCTCGACCATTGCGACCAAAAACTTGCGATGTATCCGAATCCCGGAGACAATCAAGAAAATCATTTGCAATCCAAGTATGGACCTCCAAGCAGAACTTCGCTACTGCTGTCGTAAGTTTGGATGCGATGTCTACATTTCTTGAATTTAAAATTATCGTCATTCCCCGCTCTTTTCATTTTCTCCAGCCAAGTGCACAAGTTTCAGGAAGAAGTATAACCACACAATCAAATGTTTTAAGCCTGAGGCTTATTTGACCTGGAACTACGATCTGATGGGTGGTGGATTCATAAAATCGAAGCAAGAAACCCACAGAGTCCCTGGGATTGGTCAGGATTTGTTCTTCCTCTTCCTGATTGGTCTTCTCTACCAAGGGCTCCTACTGGCCATCGAGTATGGATTCGCTGGACGTGTTCTGGCGCTGATTTTCAAACCACCTCCTCCAGCCATTTTCCAAGGACGCCAAGCTGGAGACGAGAATGTTCTACTGGAGAATCAACGAGTGGCTGAAATGGTCGCCGCAGGTGAGGTTCAAATTAAATCAGTGGCGGTAAAGTTTGATTTTTGAATCCGTTTTTGATGAATCAGGTCGAGTGAGTGAGGATGCGTTGGTTGTTGAGAATTTCTGCAAGAGTTATGGTACCTTGACTGCTGTGGCTGGATTGAGTTTTGGAGTCCATCATGGAGAATGTTTTGGATTGGTACCGAAAATAACCGCCAACATTCAAATTTGGAA
The DNA here is from genome assembly GCA_034694825.1 of Anurida granaria. Lineage (NCBI taxonomy): Eukaryota > Metazoa > Arthropoda > Collembola > Poduromorpha > Neanuridae > Anurida > Anurida granaria. Next base: position 15,643 of record JAQIWD010000495.1, read on the forward strand.
TCATTTGGGAATTTATTTTTTGGTGTTTAGTTGGGTGTGAATGGTGCTGGTAAGACTACTTCTCTCCGAATATTAACGGGTGATGAGTCCCGTTACGCTGGAAATGCATTTGGAAATCGCTTGACGCTGGAAAGGGACCGGACCAAATTCTTGTCTCTCATTGGCTACTGTCCACAGTCTGATGGGATCATTGGAGTTCTCACTGGAAGGGAAATGCTACAACTCTTTTGTCGCCTCAGGGGCGTACCCTTGCGGGAAGCAGACAAATGGCTAAGGAAATTGGGACTTCTGGAGGCTGGGAATGTCCAGTGCCAAAAGTACTCTGGAGGAATGAAGAGAAGGTTTGAAGGAAATGGCGACATTTTCAAATTTAAATTTTCAATTCATTTTAAACTTTTTTGTAGACTTTGTGCTGGGATTGCGTTGATTGGGGATCCTCCGATTATTCTTTTGGACGAACCAGTAAGTTTGTCAAAATTTGGCAGGAATGATTTTCAAAATTTTATTTTTCCAGACGAGTGGTGTGGATCCAATTGGACGTCGTCAGTTTTGGAAAGTGATTTCATCAGTGAGGGACGCAGGACAAGCAGTTGTACTCGCTTCAGACAGGTAACACAAAACGGTTCCTTTTGGAATAAATCTGACCTCTGACCATTGTTTAGTATTGAGGAATGTGAGGCTCTCTGTTCGAGACTTGGGATCATGGCGAATGGGCAGTTCCAGTGTCTAGGGAGTGTCAAACATCTCAGGAAATTCTCCCAGGAAATTACCCTCGTAGTCGAACTGAAAATGGCTTCAGCAGATCAAATCACCCGGAAAGCCATTCGTGATCAAATTAGAATCAAGTTCTCCCCCTCCACTGTCAAGTACAAGGACCAGAATATCCTAGAGGTCCAACTGACCAACCCTGGGATTTCCTGGGGTCAAATACTCCAGAGTCTGGAGGATCTTCGTGCACAGTATCCAGAGGTCATTGAGGAGTATTCTTTGAGTGACAGGACGCTGGAAGCAGTTTTTTCATCATTTGCCAACAAACCGTTGGATGGGAGAGAGGTCAATCGCTAAATTAAGGTCTCTTGTTTCGACGAATTAAACTCTTGTGACAAAAAGGTTTGGAATGAGATATGTGCGCAGAGAAACATGGTTAGTTCGTATTGAAAAGAGGAACCTTGCACAACGTTTAATTTCGCTTGTGACTTGCAGTCAGATATGTGGTCTCTTGATTACAAACAAGTTGGGTCACCTCTCTCCCATGTGTCTTCAAAACCACTGCATCAAGAACTCCTTAACGAGATGCTGGGCAGCCATGATGTGAAATAGGGTAGAGAAGATGAAGAATGCATGGAGAATCAACATGCGTATGAGATCTTGCTGAACCAGCATTGGTTCACTCACAAAATTCAAATCCTTCCGTTTCCTCAGATTCTCGTCGTACGTAGGTGCCCATACTCCTGTTTCATAGTAACTTCCCAACATCACCTCTTTTTCTTGATAGATTTTAAATAGCCAGGCTTGAAAGTCGTCCGAAGATGTCGGGACCTGAGGATCAAAAGATTCTAATCAGTCTCATTCCTCATCATCCTCAGTTTCCGTTTTAAATTATGTTTAGCTTACCGTATCGATAGGAAACAACCTGTAATGGATGTGAACTCGGCACGGGCGAATGTAACCAGACAGAACGGCTAAAATATCCAGCGGCTCTCCTTTTGGGTAACCAATTGTTATGTCCAGGATGTACTTGAGTATCTCGGGTCGAGCTGCTTTTACCAAAATAACCACCGGATTAAATAAAATCTCAAGGGTAGATCAGTGAGACTTCATATTCAGAACTAGAGACGGAAAGGATAAAACTACTCACGACTTGGACCAATTCCATCAATAATCGCCTGGACTGCACCCATCCTTGGGAGCAGAACATGTTCAAGGTGTGGTAACTTATTCTCCTCCGCATACCTAATTATGGTATGGCAATTAATAAAATAAGAATTTTCCAGGTCCAAATCAAATTGAGTCAGAATTCCAGAATTGCTTACCTCTGACTAACTTCTCTTCTTTTGTACAGGAATCCACCTTCAGGGAACAGGACAATCCATTTCCTTTCTCTTGGGACATAGACTTTCGTCAAGTAGTCACTCAATTCTGAAATTGTTCTCTCACGCACATCCTTTCCCTGAGAAACGCACAATGAAACCAATTCATTGAAGTACCCTTAATGAATTATCTCCCTCCTTTTTTCTGGAAAGAAAACTTACGGAAACTACGAAAAAGTCTCCATGAATGGCAGATACAACTCCAAAGTTTGTGTACTTAAAGATGTGATCCATAATCCACGTGAGATTTGGGAGTAGATGTTTTCGGGTGTTGAATGCTGCGATTAGGAGTGGTACGTCGCTTGATGATTGGTGATTGGCTATAACAAGAGTTTCCTCATCCTGCACTTCCTCAATTAAGTCGCCCGACTCCATAACTAATCAGAAATAAGATTTCATATTTTAAAATCAAGTTCGAAATTTTCTTGCTAAAACATAATACATAATTCAATTCCATTGAGAAATAACTCTATCCGCTTTATCTCAAGATTTAAGGGAGTCCAAGGAACTGACCTCAACCCTTCATTTTAGTTGGAACTTGTGGCGAGATACCGGTTTATGGGCTTCCGTTTCCACATGTTAAAAACACCAAACTACTTAAAATCCCAAGTTATGTTTCTACTTTTTTTGTGCTTTGGCTTAAAATCGAAGGTTAATTAAATTAAGATTAGTCAGAAAATGTATACTCCATGGACAATCGGAAGGTGGGAAACAAAGTCAAACGGCGGAATGATGTCGAGTACAAACAGAACATTTCAATTGAAAACGAAAACCAACGAGGTAATTAAAAAAATTAAGGCCTGGAAATTACCGTAATTGCATTTGGCTAATCTGGGAAAATAGAGCCACGTATCAAACTAATTGAGCCTCCAAATCCCGCTCAGATAGGGGCGTAGCTTCAATGCACTTTAAATGTTACATTTTTTTTTACTCTAGTAGAGAAAACTCTCCAACCACTTGACCATTCGACTGTTAATTTGAGTTTAGTGCCAAAATTTGGAATTTTTAGATAATTGGCTGTTGAAATAATTTACAACGGCCACGGTTGGCAGTTAAATTATTTGAACATCCGATTATCTAATGATTCCAAATGTTGGCACTAAACTCACATTAACAGTTGAAAGGTCAAGCGGCTAGAGATTTTCTCTAAAATAGTCAAAACATGTGCATTTAATTGCGTTTGAATTGGACGGTCACTGAAAATTCAATCCATTTTTGTTGGACTCTGTTTAAAATTTAGTTAAATTATTCGAAGTTGAATTTAGACATTAAACTCAACTTTAAATGATTTATCTAAATTTTTTATCCTAAAATTCTGTTGGATTTATTAGATCGGTTACAAGTGAAATTGATTCAACACATTGTTCGTCCGTGGTTATCGTTTTCGTGCACATTTAATTGTTATCAAGGGTAATGCTGAATCAACAAGTACAAACTAAAAAGAAATGGAGAATAAGATTATTCGCGTGTGTCCTTGTAACTTACTGTGATAGCTTGCCGAGTAGCTCCAGAGTGTGACCATGGAAACCAGCCAATGATATAGACGTCCTTCAATTTTCCAGTACACTCGAGGAGTCAGGACTCTTAGTGGCAAGAAGAGGAGCATCCATACGCTGTAAGTCGGAATGCAATACAAATTATTCCCAATGACAAGGACTGTTCGGATGACAAGCCACGTGTATCGGACGAGACACTCAAACATGAGAAGACACGCACTGGAAATGACAAAATAAAATAGGGAATTAATTTATTATTAATAGCTCCCTAATGTGGTGATGAGAGGTGAGGTAAGCTCCTCCAATTTCCTCAATTTATTCAGTTCTCAAAATTACACATCCATTTTTCTTTCATCGCCAAATATTGTAATTTTTTTATTCATAACAAACGGAACTGCGGAAACATGGTAACCTATGACAATTTTTTTATGTTAAGGATCAGAGCCCGAAATAACCACTGCGCCCTGTGGTCGTTTTGTTTTAAACCAACCATAGCCCGAAAAAACTTTTAAACCTAACCTAACCTTAATAATTAAAACCACCAATTATTTATCAAGGTTATGTTAGGTTAAGTTACGTCAGGTTAGTTCATATGTCAAATTCTTATTGAGTTATTTTAAAATTCCGAAAATTCGAAATTCGAAAATATTATAATATAAATATTATAATATATATAAATATATATATAAATATTCGAAATATTTCGCGCTGTTGTGGTAGTTTATTTCGCTCAATGAGCGATTTCGGGCTCTGATCCTAACATACATCCATGGACCTTGCATCCATAGCATGTACTCGTAAAAATCCGCTCAATACGCCATTGGAGAACTTTTGTTAAAGCTATACTACGGGATTTTTAAAACTTTTTTTTTTATTGCGCATGCTCAGATAGCATCCAGTTCCACAAAACATCTGAAAATTTTGGAGTTTATCAATATATCATAGCAAACCTTTAACAAATTTTGACCTGCTAGGTGACCACGATAGCATTTTCGATGCTGAATCCAATGACGCATTCAGCTTTTTGATAGGAACCATGGTTGCGGAAATATGGATCGCGAGATGTCATCAATCCAGCCGAATGCGCATAAAATCATTTAACTTTGATATTTCATATCTCCGAAACGTTCAGTCACATCTTAAAACGGATTGCACCTTTGGATTCAGCGTCGAAAATCCTTCTGGGGTAGGCTTCTGGGGAATTTTTTTGAAATGCCTGGTTTACGATATTCACCTGGCATTTTCGCAATTTTTGCGGAAATTGCTGACATTTGCGCATGCGCAATACAAAAAATAATTTTGGCATTCCCGTAGTCTAGTTTTGACATAAGCTTTCCAACGACGTATGGATCGGATTTTACGACCCTACTGGAGAGAAGCGGGCCACCCATATCCTTATTCAGAGACTGAGCATTACCTTGCAGCGTGGGAACGTGGCGTCGATTCTGGGGACGCTCCCTCCGGGGAAG
>JAQIWD010000496.1:0-20645 GCA_034694825.1 Anurida granaria
TCACAGGCTTTTCTGATTCTTGGGTATCCTGAGATGGCTCTCCAGCAGCAACGTCCAGAGGCGAAGCGGCTTCCTTCACCGATTGGTTGGAAGCGGTTGTGGGCTGTTCGAGTATGGAAGACAGAGATTTGGTAGTGGGGGAGATGTGACCGGATTCTTCAATTGTTTGGTCCAGCGTGTCCTTCTGAATATATAAAAAGAAAAGTTCCTTTATAATATAAAAAGAATAGAAAATTTTTTAAGTACCCTTAAAAAATTCCAGCAAAACTAAACTTACCTCAACCGGAGACTCAGATGGAGTCTTGCTGCGAGGAGGTGACGAAGCGTCAACAGATTCCACAATTGAAGCAACCTCTTCTAATCTTTCAGAAGCGATCGATTCCGCCGCTTTCGATTCTTCAACTGAAGCAACTTCCTCCAGTGACGTTTCCACCACTGCCAGAGACTCATCCAAGGACTTTTCAACCCGACTTGGCTCCTCCAGTGGTAACTTTCCAGGAACAACCGAATGACTCCTTGACTCTCCGGAGGCTGTCGAAGGTTGTTCAAATTCCTCATCAGAAAATGGCTCAACGTTGTTGGATTTCTTTGAGACTTCCTTCGATTCCAGTGAAACCGGAAGCCTCTCATTGGATACTTCTTGTGTCGATGAAATGGAGGATTCTCTAGAAGAAATTACTTCGTGGTGAGCTTCATGGTGGTCATCTTGCTTTGTCTCGGTTCGCAGTGGGGTGAGGAGTTTGACCTCTCGTAAGACATCCGCAAAGGTCACCATCACCCTCTTCTCTGCTTTCGGTGGCGGTGGTAGTTGAGGAGGCAGTCGGGTCAAGGACGTTGACGAATTGACAGACTGGATGGAGTCGAGTGTAATGCTGAGATCAGATCCTCCAGAAACAGATTTCTCCGGCGCCTGCTGGAACGACAAACGGTAACATTGGAGAAGCTAAGAATCCTTAGTGAACTAAACGTAAATTCATGATTGATACCTGAAAGTTGGAAGTATGTGGAACGTCGTCAAAGATTGTCCTTCGGACTTCTCCAGGTTCCTTCTCCAGTCGTTGAGCAACTTTGGACTTGTCCAGAATTTCCTAAAGAATTCAAACAAACTCAGGGATTGATTATGAGATTCCTCCCTAATTTGTTTCGTAAAAATTCCCCTCCTACCTCTTCCTTCAGTTGAGACTCGTCAGATGTGTCCAGAAATCGATCAGAGCTATAATTTGGCAGCGATTCATTTTGAAGCAAACTGTCCGTCGTTTGAACACCCTGAGCTTGGACGAGGTGACGCTGGGGTTGGGCCGTAGCAGGCTGAGCAAGTTTTTTGGCTTCTTCCACCGCCGCGTAAACAGCGGCTGCAATATTCACCGTTTCCTGATGACGACTCTCCTGCACCTCCAGCTGGGATGAACGTCGAAGGTCTGCCACCAGTTGCTGGATTTGCGCCGTCGCCTTGAGGGACTCTGTCTGACATTTTGCAAATTCCAGCAAGAAATCTGCATTGTCCACCCTTGGCTGCGCCGGCGGCGGAACTGGAACTGGGGCGGCTACCTCAGTTGTGCTCAACTTGGCCAAAGTTGAACGCACATTTGCATCCATTGCGGTCACTTGATGGTGGAGCTCATCAACCTTCTTCTCGATGGCCCTATCAGGCGAAGTGTCAGCAGCGCCACGGAGGCGGATTTCCTTGATTTTATCCCTCTTGAGCTGATTAGAAACTTGCGCTGCATGGGCTATGACCTCTCGATTCTTCTCATCCACTACCCGCTTGAAATTTTCCAGGGAGTCCTTCACCTCTACCGTTCCCTTTGTCTCCTCATTGAAGTTTCTCCGATCATCTGTCCCTGCCGTGGTGTCAAAGGTCACGTAGGATGGGATCGTGCTGTTGTCCGTCATCTCGCTCTCATCATCCCTTGGCAAATTCTCCACATTCTCGAGGGACACTCTGGCACTCCGGCGCAAGTTGTATGCCAACTGCATCGCCTCCTCGTCTGGACCAATGTAGTCGTCCGTAATCGTGACGTCAGTACTGCTAGCGGCGGAATCGTACTTTGCCCCTGACATGGCAATGGAGGCATGCTGCGTAGAATCCGAATCGTAGTAAGTGGTGTCACTCGGTGGGTTCGGAGCTTGCGCGGGCGCTTGGGGTCTCCGCTTGACCGGCGTCCGGTCATCGGGCACTCCAGATTTCCGAGCCGAACTTTGATGCATCTCCTGGATAAGTCGAACTTTCTCTTTGAGAACCATTGAAAAGGTGGGCACATGGAGGAGTTCTGAGATTCCGGGAATGAAGGCCGTGTTCACGGTTACTGGGGAGCTCACATCTCGGAACGACATCATGTGGTCACTGAGTGCAGGACTGATGCCAAGTGCTGGACTCTGTCGGGCCAACTGTTTGATTGCTTCCTTGGGAAAGGGCTCATCAAACCGATTCGACCTTCGACGTTCCAGGGATGCGCGAGAGGGAACAGAAACAGGATAGGTTGGGAAGTCTTTGAGTTCCGCGGAAGACGGGTTGAGTTGTCCAGCAGAACGTGGTGGTGGTGGGATGTAAGGGGCAAAGTCCAGTGGCATCCCAAAGGCGGATCTTTCTCTCCCACCACTGGAAGTGGGCCGGAGGTTGAGCGGGGATGAGGTCCTACTGGGTGAATGAATGGAAGGAGAGAGGAGGGGTAGTCGACGTCGGACGGATTCGACCGTCATTGGATGTCGCCGCGGTTGGTAGAACGAGATCCTCCTGGCAGGACGACGAAAGTTGGCCTCGCTCACCTCTCTCCAAATTTTGCGAATCTTGTACCCACGGAATGCAGATTGGATCTTGAGCGCTGCAGCTTCCTGGAGCTCACGCAGTTGGTCCGTTTCATGTACCCTCCCCTCCCATTGGTCGGCTCTGGAGCGTCGAAACTGTTCAAGTGACCTGCTCGTGGAAGGGGCATTGGCGGGGCCATTTTGTTCATTTTCGTACAAACTTGTCGTGGTTTCAACTCCGACGTCCGTGGTGGTGGCAGTGGTGGAGCAAGACTTCTCAACTCGATATGACTTGAATTGATTCGATGTGAGTTTGAGACACTCCCGATGGACAATGTTTTCAAACTCTTGGAGGAGCATCGTTGTCCGGAATTCCGCGTCAGCCGCGGCACGCTTCTCTGACATTCCTTCCCGATGGTCATTGGAAAGCGATCGGGCCGCTGGACCCTCCTTCCTCTTTGTTGGGGATCTTGTCATGACGATCGGTTGAGTGTCATGAGTCGAGGGAGGATGGACGATCCTGGCTGCAGATGGCGACTTGGCTTTCCTTGCCCGATAATTTTTTGTGGCTAAGCTAACTTGGTCATCTTTGGACTCGATCTTCTTTGGGGAATGCCGACTTTTGGAAATTAAATCTTTTCGTTTATGATCAAGGTCCAGTAGGTGCTTCTTCTTCCGCTCGGCTTCTTGACGACGCTCCTCCAGCTCTTTCCTTTCCTTCATTCGTCGAACCTCACGCTGCATTTCCATAAAACTTTTGACTTGCACTGGGTCATAGTGTTTTCCTTTCTCTGGAGGCTTCTGGGGAATTGGAAGCTTGGTAGTAGTAACTTTCTTCACAACTTTTTGGGGTGGTGCTGGTGGTGGTGGCTGTGGTGGGGGTGATGGGGTCATCTTCTCTTTTGGTGGACCACTGGGGGGATGAAGACTATTTGTTACAGATTCAGTCCGACTTGGAATCTTGCCACATTGATTTAAATGACTCCGATTTGGATGGGCTTGAGGTTGGGTCTTTTTGGGAAAAGATCCCTCCTCCACTTTTTGCAAAATCTTTTCTGCTCTTGGACAAAGCGAGGCTGCTGCTGCTGCTACTGCTGGAGCCGGCGGACATTTCTTTGTTGTGATTTTCTTAATTTTGAGGGCATGTTTGGCAACGTTTGAACTTGGGTTACCCTGGAGAATCAGATATTTCCCATCTTCCTTGAAATCTGGAAAGAAACGAGTCCATAAGCCTCGCAGCATGAAACAGGCACCGGTCTCTGGAAAAAATTAAGTTACCGACCATCATCCTTGACGTCAACTTTGGATTTTACAATCGGAGCAGGATGTTCCAATACGTGCTGAGGAAGCCAGCTCGCTATTCGTTTCGATTTCGGAGCAAGAAGGATGGCTTTCACCACGTTATCAAGAACGCCCGGATCCTGTTCTGGAGTTGAAAGGCTGTCCGAATTTGAGTTTCCGGTAATTTCCGTCAACACGGTTGGCGACATTGTCGCTGTCTCCATCTTGTTCGACCAATGTTGTTCCTATAGATTGTGTCACGTCGTCAATTCCTGCTCCTCCGCCTATTTCATAAACAAGTGACAAGTGACAATGATTCCCATTTCCCACCAATTCACGTATAAGGTTTAGACTTACTTTGGTAAACAGCTGAGTTTAAATCCTTCGGTCGATGGGCGAGTAGAAGTAGACGAGTTCCTGTGTTCTGTAGCTGAATTTTCTAAACGCATGCATAACTTTACTAATGAATGATATCAAGAATATAAAATAATACAAAACCTAAAATGATGTATACAAAATTAAGGAGATCTTTATGAAGTCTTCAAACTACAAAAAGAAAATCGTGTCATGTTTTTTGTAACGTAACGTGAGTGAGTATGTGATCAATGAATTTTGATTGTTTACATTATTTATCTTTCTTATCTTTGTGTTATTTATTTATGGAAAGCGAAATTTGAAAAGCAGAATAATCTTCAAAAATAACGAAAGGCGGCAATTCTACAGCGCCGCCAACTCATTGTAAAACCTGGTGGGCCCTGAGCCTTTGCAGCAAAATTAAGAAAAAGGGACGTAATCCGTGAATTGGAACAGTATATTACAATTTTATGAATACTTCGTAATTAGCTAATTCTAAATCGCTATTAACCCAATAATGTAATAGTATGGAAATTATACTGATGAGATGACACTGGCAAATCTTTGGGTGACTCTTCCAAAACTGCGGATGAACTCTTGTAACATTTCGGTAACACTGTTGTAACACTCCCCTAATACTCTTGTAGCGTTTTCTTATGCACTTACAACATTTTTTAACACTCTTTTGTAGTATGTTTTTGAATCCGGTCACACACTTTGTAAGCAAGGAAAATTGAATGAAAAGAAAATTGAATGAAAAAAAAAATACTACCTTTAATTCTGAGTTTGAACTTTCATTGCCAAACCATTTCAATTTCCCAGGTTGTCTCTGGAGAGAATGGTGCGACAATTTTACAGGAATACGCCATTGATGCACAAGGAAACACCCTTTGTAACACAATTTCAGACATACTTAACAACACCACACTCTTGTAACACGCTTGACAACTCTTTTAGCTCGCCTGTACAACCCATTGCCTCTTTACTACTGACAGTGGTAGTAATTGATATAAGCGATCACAAATGTTTTGGTAGCATTTTAATATTGTTACGCCGCCCCATATTTCAATTAGTTTTCCGTGCACCAGAATATGAATTTTTAGGGGCCGACCAATGGCGATACAGCCCTGAACGTTAGTTTTCAAAATCTGGCGGGTTGTATCCTGTTTGTGTCACGTGCCACGGGTGACTGTTACGATGGGTGGCAGTTGAAACTCGGCCGCCGACGAGAGGAAGCCGCTTTTTCCAAGCCCATTTCATCCAACTCTGTCTGTCTCCGTTTCCCTCGTTTTATTTGACTCCTTTTGTCCTTGTTCTTCACTTACTCCAATTAATTCAAGCCCTTTATCAATTAGTCCCCGAAATGTCTGATACGAATTCAAAGAGTGGAACTCCGGTAAGTCTCATCATTTTATTACTCAAAATTAAGTGTAAAATCTTGAAAAGATAAGAGGATTCTCTTCGGGGGTCGGCCAATGTACTCTACCAATCCATTACCCCCCCCCCCCCGATATACGTTCCCTCCGTTTTTGGTGTCATTCCACCTTTTCAATCATTTATGTTCAAGTAATTAATCATGCATACCTACTCAATTGACATAAAGTAGCGGGTAGTCCCACGGAATGTAGGAAATATGTTGGTAATTGAGGAATTTATGAGGTATGAGGTTGGATTCCAGCGGAGCGTCATGGCGCATGGTGTATTTGTATTTGAGAGTATAGGCAATGGGTATAGGCGTAGGTGGCTATAAGTATAGACGGTATAGGCGCCGGGGAGTCAATGAGCTTACTCTCGTCTTCATTTTCATTCCCAACGCACAGGTAGTCTTTCTTGCATTGCATGGCACAAGTCCCCTTGTTGACGAGACGAGATAAATCCAAAAGGAAAAAAGAGCAGACCAATACTATTAATTTCCCTTTCGTTTGCGGGCGTGGAAAATTCCACAAGAGCATCATCGCTAACCGAGTTCCCGCCACTTTGACAGCACTCCAGCTTAACCTCTTTTGTTCTGTCCCGACTCGTGAAGTTAATCCCAAAATAACTCGTGATTAAGTTAGGAAGCGTCGTTAGTTTGGAGCCACCGGTTAGTTTATGCCTATTGTTCTTCTCTGCTCATCTCATTGAAACAATTTAATTTGTTCTCATTATTTTCTACAGAAGGAATCTCCTGAGGAGACCAAAGGACGACGGACGAGTGCTGGCAAGGCAAAGATAACCGGCATCATGAGGGACGTCGAAGAAGGCAAAGCACTTTTGAAAGTAAGGGACACCAGATTATATCAAACGTGACCGTGCCACCCTGTGTTAATTGAGTGTAATTCCCTATTTTAGCAAATGGGTCATACGGAAGAGGAGAGCGGCGATGGACGACGGAAGACACGGTCATCGACTCGCGGTAGCAGCGGTCCCGTTGCGACGCCTCCCCCTCCCGCGAAACGTGAAAGGAAGTCGGCTGAGTCCGCGGCTAACAATACACCGGAGAAGGCTGAGAAAAAGAAGCCAAGCCCTCCAGCCAAGGCGAAGGCAAAGTCGGTATCCCCGCGGGGTCGCGGTCGTGGGCGAGGAAGACCAAAAAAGTCGGAAGCTTCTCAGGAAGACAACAGTGAGGAGGAAAAAGAGGAGACCGATGGGAATCACGTTGATGAAGCAAAGGACAAGGACTCTAAGGCGGAAGTCAATGATAAGGATGAAGAGGAGGAGAAGATGGAGGTCGATGAGGGAGAGCCTGAAAAGAAGTCAGACGAACTCAAGGTCGTGAATGCTGCCGAGAAGGTCAAGGCCAAGACTCCCGAACCTGCTCCATCCCCATCAAAGAAGTCCGAGACTGAGAGCGCGTCAAGTGAGAAAAGCACGGTAGAAAAGAAGGTAAGTCAGCTCGAGACTCGAACGTATTAGTAGACTTGATCGTTTTGCCCTTGCCAGCGTTAGGGGTTGGAGTTGACTATTCATGTTTGCTCCCGTTTCAGGTTGAAGAATCCAACGGCGCTGTTCCCGCGGAGGAGGTAGAATCCAAGAAACCTGAAGAGCCAAAGGAACCTGCTGACGAGACGACGCCTGCGCCTGAGAGTTCAAAAGTCGCCTCATCAGAACCAGCTTTAACTCCTTCCGCGGTGGCTGTGGAGAAGAAGTCTCCCTCGAAAGACGTCGTCGCCCCTGTCGCCGTCGGCGTTACTCCAAGCTCACCTGGTAAACCAGTCGACCCCACTCCCAAAGCATCATCTGATCCGGAAAAGGAGCCCTCCCTAGAATGTACTAATGATAAGAATACAAATGCCCCAACCACGGTTTCCTCACCTGTTGCTAAAGCCGCTGATGCGGTTGAGGTAGCTGGAGGAGCCACTGAATCCAAAGCAGAATAAGGTACACATACATTTGACACTCCTTTCCAAACGGAATCCTCTTCCGTATTTAATTAAATAATTACAGTTTCTTAATTTCTAACTTTCAAGAGTAAATGTACTAAGAGGGGAGTGGGAAACGATGAAATCAGCGAAGCCGGGGGATGCCAGGGTATGCAATCTCGTTTTATTAGTCATTCTTATCGATGACCTTATTTTTGTCAACCTTTGACCTTGGTCTTTTTGAAAGGGGGGCGTACCCCTTGGCATCCCTTACCGACTTTACAGCATGAAATAATCTTCAAGCCAATATTACTAACTTACTATCAGAAGAGAAAGAGAAGGGAAAGAGAGTTATGTTTCAAAAATATTATTTAGAAATAAGAATTAATTAGTTTATATCATCCTTAATTTAAGTTTATTTTGAACGTAATTGTACAATGGTTTTAATTCCCCTGCCTGTTGAGGACGTGAGCATGTGTTGGGGTTTATTTACTTTTGGGAGACTGGGGAGCTTCTTTTTTAAAGCCCATTTGACAGGTTAATAGGCTCTAAATTCATGAATTTTGTACAGATTTTAGTAAAAAGGGGCTAAAAAGTTAAGTTTGTGGTTACTAAATTAGGTCACCTTTCAAACCGAAAAAGCTTCAAATTTCAAAGGGCAAAAAAAGGTATTTTATGGCTTTTATGAAATTTTAACTAAATTTTGGTTTCCAAACCCACTTGGCTTCACTTGTCTGGATAAAATTTGACCCCTTTTCAACCTTATGCAATATTGTTAAGTCGTTTTAGTGGTGGTAAAAATACGTGACCTCGCCCGTTAAGCTTTAGGGTCAACCTCATTCCGTGGTACAAGTTTTTCAAAAATAAGTCCCCCCCCCCTAATTAATATGAAGGTCTTGTCATACCTACACACCAGTAGCTCTTAAAACTTACAATCAATCCCCCTTTCCGTCTACCGTCAAGTTGACCCGAGTTGACCCTTATCCTCCTCCATCTAGTAGGCTCTCAGAGATTTAAAGAAAACTGTTTTTATTTTGATTTGTTTTTAACGGTTACGTGGTTGGTGGTATTAGGCATAAGATCTACTCTGAGAGTATTCTAAATTTAATACTTAAATATACACAGGCAGAAAGTTAGAAGGGAAATAAAATGAATTGCAAAAAATACGGTAGGAGTATTATTGCTAGATTGTTTTCTATGAATCTAAGATTCTAAAATGCTATCCAGAACGCTTGTCATGGAATTTACTTGTACAATTTTTCCACTGTGGTTGTAGGAAAGTCAACTTGAGTCATTGTGACCTTTCAGAGTGCAGAATTTGCCAATTCCCCAAGAACTCCAAAGAATGAGCTCCGCCTTCTTTTGGGTTTATAATCCGTTGGTAACCAACTCCAGAATTTGGCATTCTTCCCAAGATTATTTGCATCTTCCAGTGTTTCAGGAAGGGACTGCCCAAAGGTTTCGGGAAGGAGCGACGAGGATATTATCCCTATCAGCGACATAAGCGCAAAGCTCAAGTATGGAATTAAAATGTGGATTTTACCCTGGTAAGCAACAAACAATAGAAAAGTTGTCGTGTCGTACTTTCTTTAACTCTAATAATGTTCTCTTTTGTACCAGATAAACGATTAGAGGTGCGGCGATAGCAGCTACAGAGCCAACAAGACTGGCGAATCCAGATCCTGTACTGCGCAGTTGAGTGGGGAACACCTCCATTGCTTGAAGTGTTACCACGAACGATGTAATAGCAACGGAAAATCTGTAAATTCAAGTCATCAGCGTCATTACTCACATATCCTGGGATTGCCAGGAATCAGCGATTTTCCAGCCTTGAATTCTTCCTAAGCATGAAACCCATGAGAGGCGTCAAGGAAGTTCCGTCAAACTCGTCAACTTACTTGGAAATGATGAGGGAGAGAATGATGAACAACGTGGACTCGACGCTGACAGCAACAGCAGCGAAAAGGAATCCGAGCATACACAATGTGAAAAATGCCACTTGGGTCCAGCGCCTTCCGGTCTTCTCCACAAGATATCCTCCTAACCAACCCGTGGGAAGCTCAATGATGGAAAGAATGAAGAAATTCATGAATTGGTTCCCAGCCATTGACGTTGTGTTGAGTGTGATTCCGTAGTAGACCAGGGCATTCATCGACCTATACGGGAGGACAATCGTGAATGGAATCCTGGAAATTGTGGACGGGATGACCCAAGTTCAATTTACCAAACGATGCTGAGGTGAATGGTACGAATGGCTACACGTTTCTTTGTGAAAAGTGTCCAGACCCCTTGGTTCTTATGATGCTGCTGATCCTGACGCTCCTTCAATTCAGCCAACATTCTCCGGATCTCGCCGTCACTAATATGTTCCCAAGTCTTGTTCACCTTTGCAATTTGGATAAGGGTGCGCTCCGAATCGCTTAATTTCCCGACTGAAGTTCAAACGGATAACAATGAATCCAGCAGCGTCAGAGGGATGATCCTCGTGTTCTCACCTGACAGATACCAGCGAGGACTCTCCGGGATGAACTTGAAATAGATGGCGACCATGAGGAGAGGGATGAGGCTCAAAAGCCCGAAAGTGTACCAGTCTGCCAGCGCCCAAGCGAACAGCGGCATCGTCGAAATCCCAAGTACCCAGCAAATCTAAAACAATCAAAAGTTCAACTTTGATCAATTTGGAGACACCGTGAAGACATTGTTGCAATTTTCACAAACTGTTCAACAGCGTCGCTGCGCCACAACTTTCTTCACAAACGAAACCCACCGCTGCTGACGCTGCATCTTACCCAGGAAACCGCGTAAATCCAAGAGCGATAGTCCTTGTGACAAATTTCAGCGATTATAGCGAAAACAGCAATGTAGACCATCGGAAAGCTCGTGCCGACCAGGAACTGCATGCCGAGGAACCACCAGAATTGGTCCGTCAAGTAAAAACTGGCCATTCGAGCAATGAGGTTGACCACGATAGCTGCCACGAAGACCACCTTCCGCCCAAATCTGCACAGAAGGTCAAAGGTTAACAATACTCATCGCTTCCCTCGTCTCCAAGAGCCAATACCAACATACTTGTCTCCAATATATCCGTAGCAAATCGCTCCAACCGCGTTCCCAACCGACGCTGCAGTGAAGGCTTGAGCTGTATAGTGACTCTTGGAGCAAACCCAATCATTTGCCGTCGGAATTGTGCTGGTGTAGTCGCTCGTGTCATATTCCCACCCGTTCGTACATGGAATCTTCTCTCGGGCGCTATCGAACATGAAGCACTGGCTAAATCGCTCGTGCCCATCAGCACCTATTTCTCTTTCACCAAAAAAGGTCAAGGGTATAACAAATAACTCAAGGCTCCAACAACTAGGCTCAAGCCGAAAAACATAAGGGGAAGGGCCTTACTTTGGCAGCATCAGTTCCTTCCACTCCTCCGCCGTGTGTGAACCGTTTTCATTTCCGGGGACGTGACACCAATGCCCTGGTTCGGCCAGCATGAAGACCGTGCACAACGCAAAAATCGGCATCAGGATCGAGAAGGGGCAAACGAATCCATAAATTAGGAGTTTCTGGAACCTCGCATCTGAACCCACAAGGTCAAGGACTTCCTCAAAGTCATAAACTTTCTTCCTCTTTTCCTTGACCGCGTCGGGCACGAGAGGGCGCTCCTCGACCTATCACGTAATTGGACACGTTTTTGCTTTATATGGCTCACAATAAGTAATTGCACTAATAACCAATTGCACCACTTTTCCAGGCACTTACCCCAAGGAACTTGACCCCTTCCGTGCCCCTTGGAATTTCATCCCCCATCTCTGGACTTGCTGGAACTGGAACTACTCCTGGATTTACAAAAACTCTGGAAGGACGCACACTCTCCCTACCATGAATGGCTCTTTGAACTCAGCGGGAGACGCAGTGATTATTTTGGGACTTCATCACATTCCCAATTAATCTGCCTCGTGTTTTTCACACCAAAAGTACGAGAACGTAAATCAACTAAACAAGTTTCTAGTTAACTTTGCCTTGCTTTGCTTTGCTGGGCGTACTAAACCGGTTGTACACATTTATAATTAGGAATGAATCGCAATGGGACGTGGGTTGGCTCAGGAGGGGAACTTCTGGTGGTCCATGGAGTTGCCAGAATCTAGTTGATTAATTGGATTAAATTATGCAATGAAGATCCAGTGGTGGTGGTCGTCGTCCATCCAGGGCAGGGCAAAGGACAACAAGCCCAATCTGACGAGATCATAAACTCATCCCATTGTCATCATCTCCCTCTACACAGCCAGCAAGCCGAGAGACAAAGGAGCCTCATCATCATCTCTATACAATTTTAATCCTTGGGATCATTAATGGGGAGGAGATGCCCTAATTTACTACTCAAAGTCAACATTCGCCTGAATCCTGGACAACGCGTCTGTCTGTTTTTGGGGATGCTGCATGGCCCCACTTGGCTCTGTGGTCCATTCGAGAGGAGAGGAAGCTGTGAATTAATCCTTCACCCCACCCCCCTCCATGTCACCCACCAGCTGTCGGGGGGGGGGGGGGGGGCTGCAACAATTTTAGAACCACTACTCGCCCTGCCTCTAATTCGCGAATTAGAACCTCCTGCTAATTTATTAGGAGATGCTAAAAGTATTAAGGATCATAAA
Organism: Anurida granaria; assembly: GCA_034694825.1. Lineage (NCBI taxonomy): Eukaryota > Metazoa > Arthropoda > Collembola > Poduromorpha > Neanuridae > Anurida > Anurida granaria. The sequence continues at coordinate 12,365 of JAQIWD010000496.1, forward strand.
TTACTTTTTAGACAGTTGGAGCAGGAACGAAACTCCCGCAAGGGCTCACCGCCGCGGTGGCCCTGAGTTGTTTACTGTTATAGCCTGGCTGTCCAAATCCAATTTTGTTGACAGGTCAAGAATTTATGACTTGGCCAAATTGTGCGGCCCAACCACTGCTGCTATTCCTGGAACGGACACATTAAGTCGCTATTATTCACCGTGACCTCCACCACCACCACCATGGACCACACTAAGGTGATCATATGATTCTTGCACCTAATGCTTAAGGTCAGTGATGCGATGTCGGCGCTGCGGGGTAGCCATGTCAAGGACGGAGTTACCTCCAGGCGTTATTGCCGCCTTGCTGGAAACTTGTTTCTATTGATTAGCGCCTTGTGTCACTTCCTATTGACTTAAAACTTGCTCTTCAGATTCCAAACTTTCACTGACGTAATTAAATTAACGGATTTTGGAAATTCTTGGAATACTGGAGTAGGAGGAGGAGGTAAAAGAGGTAGGAAGGATACAAGGAGTGACAGGGGAAGTGAGGTTTGTGGATCCATTAATTTAATCAAATAAGTTTACCCTGGTTTATGCCCGAATTTAAAACTGGAAGTTTGTTGATGCTGGAGAAAGTTAAGGTACCCAAAAAGGGAGAGAAAGGCTTTCTCATTAAATTTAAGTTAAAACACTCTTCCAGATTCTTCCAGATTTGGGTTGAATTAGGAAGCGGGGAAGAATATCAAAAGAATTTGCCACAAGTAATCAAACTTTTGAACATAAAAATACCTGCACAAAATAACAATGGAGCACCTGCACCGTAATCCAAGCATGGAACTGTCAACCGCAACTGTAACCTATTGACCTTTATTCCTGAAATAATGGTGGACGGCATCAAAGCACGCGATGAAGTTAAGGAATTTGTTCATAAAAAGTCGTGTGGGGTTGGTCAAGTTTTGGTTAGGAAGGCGCTGCTGGAATGTTGCCAATTCCGTGTTTCGCACTTGCAAAAACTTGCGTTATTTTCATAAATTCGCCATAATCCCACCCTCCATCTTCCCATTTTTATGGGTTTTAAATTGCAATAAATTGCTCCTTGCTTCATTTCCCGATTAAATTCAATTCAATTGTCTATTCCTGGTGATTTATGTGGTAAAAGAAGCCTCAGCCCCCCCCCCCCCCCCATCCCCATCCCAATTACTCATATCCCCCTGACTTGTTGATCTTGGCACGTCCAATCGGAGCTGGAACTTCTAGGCTGGCTGGAAGGAACCGGAGAAGGCTTTTAATCAAAGTCTGGATTAAGAAAGTGGGGTTCCAGCTTTTTATTTATTGGAATTCGGCACCATTCATTCCCTGGCGCTGGAGAAAGTGGAGAAAGTCGTAATCCGAATTTCACTTGATATGTGACTCGAATCCTGGAACTGGAAGGCTGGAAAATCCCTGGAATGCGTGGGAACGGGGGCTGAGGAAGTGGAAATTGGATTGAAATCGTTTAAGCATTCTCCTCATTCCCCTTAATTTGTGTAGAGAACCAAATTGACAGGCTCGTTGAATTAATTTGATTGGAGGGGGATGATGGGTTTCTCCATTCAAAGCACTCCAGATCATCATCATCGTTTGCATTTATTTCCAAATCCTCCAGTTCCCCTTTGTTTACCTACTTTTGTCCAAACTTATTTACTCGGCCTGATTTAAATTCATGCGGGAATGTCCTTGTATCCAGGGTCCTAGGAACCCTGGTCATTGAGTACCTCTGGAGAGATACTCCAGGGGATCCCTTCCGTAGTTAATCCAATTGCACTTTGAATAAATTAATTAATCAAGGCTCAGCCTCTCATCAGATTTGTTTAAACAAAGGCGCAATTCCTGTTGTTTTATTTTGACGAGTCCTTCAAGGGCCCATTCCAGTAGTTCTCAAGTCCCTTCCAGAGTAGGCTCCAGACTTTCTCCGGTCCACTTTCCCTCCCTCGCCCCTCCTCATCCGTTAATAATAATAAAAATCAACTTTCACCATTTTCATCAACTTTCCCTTCTCTCTCCTCCTCGCTTTTAATCATCATTTTCATTAGCATCTTCCCAATTTTTCAGCGTTGCGTCTAAGGTTAAGGGAAGGCTCCACTAGATGGAATTTTTGGGCCCCCTGGCTTCCTAATTTTCATTCCAGCGCCGCTCCTCCTGCTCCTTGTTTCTCGAGATCATCAAAACTTTCATCTTTTCCTTGAACCATTTAAGGTCCTAATTCAATTTCTCTTTGATGAGAAATGGAGGTAAATGGAAATGACGAGGAATTGTGTTGGTTCCAATTAGCGTCTGATGGAGGGGAAAGGCAGGGACGCCGGAGAAAGTGTCGCCAAGAGCGTGGGAAAGTGAGCTCGGGTAAGTAAAATTCCAGGAAAAAGTACTGGAGAGAGCACTTTCCAAATTAGAAAGCAATTTCCAACGGAGGAGCCTGGAAGCAGGATCATTAAAAACGACCTCGGTTCTCTCTCCGAAATCTTCACAAAGGTCAGCCAGAGGTCAACCAAGCGATTTTTATGGACAGGATTTGAAAAGATTGTAAAGATATAAAAATTTCCACTTTCTGCTGATTTTTTTGCGAATCCAGTCATAAAGGGCAGTCGAGCAAGTTATGCGAAGCCATTTAAGTTGTCCTGATTGGACCGACAGGACTTGCACAGGTGCACATAAAGGATTTTTAGGATTTTGGCATAGATTTTGCACTTGGAACAAACAACCCCCTGCCTCGAAATCCGCAGGTGTTGAAAGCAGAAAAGACGCTTCTTTCGAATGTCAATTTTTGTGTTTTTGCTTGTTTATTTTGACGGATGCTCCTCAGTTGCTGCCCAACCCACCGAATGACCATAAAACTAGTTTCTTCTTCTGTTTTATGGGGGGTTCAAAGGCTTCCTCGCAATTCAATTAAGTAAGGGAATGGAAACCAACAAAGATTTCTTGTCATTCAAAAACCAGTCTTCCATTTGGGATGAGCAGACCTTCTGTCTCCAGTTCATAAATTGTAGTCAAGTGATGGTGATGATGCGGTGTGTCGGGGTCATGGTTATGACCGTCACCCTGGCCGTTGTCACTGGACAAGAGAACAGTGGCAGGGGGTTTAGCCATTCCGGGTTCACCATGTACCCAACCAGGCAAGAGTTCCAGCATCGGAATCAGAATCCGAGGGAACACGATCCAAACACCTACGTCCAGCATCCAGCGAATCCAATCCCAGCAGGTAACAACTCCATTCCTGGATTGCAAAATTTTGCGACTCGTTTGCAATTGCAATTCATTCGGGTCTTAATTTCTTCCAGATTCGGGCTTGGCCAAAGCGTTTTGGAATCAGCCAGGTTTCCAGCAGCAGCAGCCCCAACAACAACAACAGCAACATGCTTCTATTCGTCAACCACCACCGCTGCCGCAAAATTCTTTGCGTCAACCACCTCCATCGCTGCTGCAAAATTCTTTGCGTCAACCACCTCCATCGCTGCTGCAAAATTCTTTGCGTCAATCACCACCACCGCAGCGACCATCGCTGCAGCGTCGCCAGGATCAAGATCTAAGAGTCGAAGAAGAACCACCCCGATGGGTCAACCAGCAAGCCCAGAATCAGCGACGGACCAATCAGAACACGCCCCCGCAATCCCATCAACCAATCCACTTCCGAGATCCTCCAAGCCCAATCCGTGAACGACCTCAACATCCTCCTCCTCCCCCTTTGCAAAAGTTCTCGGAGGACATTGAAGCCATAATTGCAGACGCCCTGGATGAATCAAAACCAGTTATGTTCGTTTGATTTCCACGTCCGTACCCATCCAACCGTATAATTTGCCTACGCGAATTAATAAATGCAAAATAGTTTGCAATTTTTGCAAAAGAAGGCAATTTTGCGAAGCGAGTGGAGAAAAGTGTATGAATTTATTCAGTGTCCCAAAAATTGAGGAGCGTTTCCAAAGTTGCAAGAAAAATTACAATGAGGGTAAGAACGAATAATTGGAAAGAACAAAATTGGAGCGTTGCACTGGCAGCGCTGGCGCTGGGATTATGGCGCTGAGGTCCTCCAGCGTCTTCTGATGCGAATTCCGGAATGGAAATGCAAGCGGTGGTAGAATTGCGAGGACATTTCGGGACTTTTGAATCCCACGGTGGGGCCGTGGAGTTGCAGAAGCCACAACTGGGGTTGGCGTCTGAAATATTGACAACCAGAATTGAAAAAGTAAAGTTTGCGCACAAAACAATTAAAGCCGTAAATTTTCCCACGGTCAATGACTTCCCTCCAGGTGTCATTGCTTTTCGACGTCCAAAACTTTTCATCGAAATTTGCTTCAAAGTAAAAAACAAGTTTTAATGTTCAAAATTTCGTTCCAGGTTTGCAAAAATTCTCTCTATTTGGACCCTGAATTCTTGATTTCAATTTGAAACAAAGTGGACTTCCCGTGGCGCGTGGGTGTAAGAAGGATTGAAATCGCTTAGGAAACTTTTCATTCCAAATCCCAACACTCGCGGAATCAAAATTTATTTTTAGCATTTTATGAATCCGCAATTCGGAATCGGCATGATGGCGCCGGTGGTTCCGTTCCCAGCACCCGCAAAACCTTCGCCTGTTTCATGTTCAATCACACTTCTAAAAATGACGGAAATAATGGCAAAGTCTGTTGAAATCCAGTTGACAGAGTATCTATTTACATCACTTTCCAGCCAAACTTCTCACATTGAAATATACTACAAACGGTGTTGTAATTTTGCAATTTTGCACGTGCTTTTTCAAAAACAGACCGACCATGATGCAAATTTGGAGGCCCCTTTCCCATATTTGCCAACTTTGCACAAAAAAAAAAAAAAAAAAAACTGTTTACCTTTAACATTTCCGCTACTTTCACTACTATTTTGTTTTTGTCAAAATTAGCGAAAATACGTCGTAGTAAACAGCATACCAAACGGTTTATAAGCACTTCTCGTGCAGCTAAATCGTGATGTTATCCAGATTCACTTCCGTTGTTGGTCCCGTTCCAGGCGTTCCAGGAACGAAAAGTTCTAAAAGTTCCATGAACGGGGAGAAAGGAGTCCCAACTTTCACGTCTACTTTCACCCGCCGCCCCGTCGCTCACCTTCAGCTCCCCCCTTTATCACTGTTGACATTTTTGAAATAAAATGAAGACTAAATTCAAGGCGTTGAGTGGATTAAGTGAATTCATGGACTGAGGAAACAAATTAGATTTACATAACGGGCCTCCATTCTCCTCTACTTTCATTAGGAGCTTCATTCAATAAATTCGGCACTGGAACGGAAACATTTTTCCAATTTGTGAAATCGTCAAAAATTAGGAACGAACTAGCGAACCAATGAGCGTCTCCCCATTTTTCCATCGCTCTCGCCTTCTCGTCTACAAAAATAAGGTTTTCTCTTCCAATTTATTTTTCTTGTGGCCTCCGCCTGGTGTTTTTATTTCTCCATCGCCGCTTCATTAAAGCCATGTTGATGATTGGTTGATGATTTTCCTGTCCCCTGACCTCTCATTTTGATGCTATCTTTCATCTGTTCTTTCCAATTTGTTTATTTTTCATTCCCTCATTTCATCCTCCAACCTCCTTTCCCCTTCAACCAATTCTGTTTACTTTTCACTTTATTTTCTCAGTAAAAACGCGCCGAGAGGAAGAAGGCGAGGGATCTAAATTGATGGAAAAACACCCAAAAACAAGTGATGAGGGGGTTAATGAAAAGTCCGTTTTCGCTTCGAGTCCCTGGGGGGTCATGGGCTGGGCTTGGCCAAATGTTTACTTTCGCTGATTGCGTCTTTCCAACCCTCTTTTTCTTCAAAGAATTCTTAACGAAACCTCACCCCAATTTTGCAAGTTTTTATTAATAGAGCTCATTCTCATTACAAATCTCAATTTTCTAAGGTACAACAATCAGGTCATTTGAGTTACGTTTCCTAATTTTCGTTTGCAAAACAGACACGAAGCGCAGAATAAAGACAAGAAAGCTTTCCTACTTTGCAGATTCATACTTCAACATGCAAACTTTTGTGGTTTTAGGTAAACACACCCTTCTGAAATTAGCCATTCGAGTTAGCTCGTGTACCTTCAATATTCGTGAGCTTTTAAATTTTAATTCTTGTTAAAGCGTCCGACGCTTCTGATACGACGGTAAGAATTCCGTCGCTGGAAGTAATTTCAAGATTATGGGGAGTCAGTAGCAACGAAAGCATTGGGGAGATCGTAAAAAAGGGGCCACAAATCGGTGAAATTGATGAGCGATACGCTGCTAAGGTCACACACGCTACCAAACCATGAACCAAAATGAGCCTCAATAACCATTCACTCTTGATTACACAAAATAGGGTTGACGAAAGCGTTCAGCGTCACGCCATTCTCCGTTTTGACAATGTCAGGAAACCGTTTGTGGTTTTAGTCCAAGACAGTTACGGTGGGGCGTGTTCCGAAATTATTAGAGTTGTAACGATGCCGCGGCAGTCGCGGCGGTGGTTGGTTTCTTGTGGTTTCTGCTCGTAATTGCTGGAATACTGGAACAACTGGGTTGTATTTCTCCAGCCCATCGCTGGAATTGCGACTGAAATCCTCCAGGCTTTCCTTGGGCTTTTCCAGCGTTGGGGATTACTGATCGCTTTAGACTGAATCCGGTAATGGATCCCAGGTGAGGAGCTGGAGACTCCCGGATTTTGCCATTTCCATGCCCATCCCACTGACCCCGTACGTCAGGCCCCCACCGCCCGTCCTCACTGTCCGCGTGTACAGTTTCAGGACTTGGCAGTTACAGGTGACGCTAAGGGCTACAAAGATCCCTTGAAGGGAAGATCCCACGGCGAAAAGGACCCACGGGAGTCTCGAATCCAGGAGCAGAGAAATCCCTCCGGATGAAATGACGAGACAAATGTAGAGGAGGATTCGGACAAAGAGGAGCAGTTGGAGGCGTCGCCGTCGGGTCAGTTTCAATTGAACCTGAAAATTAGACCAAAAATCATCAGCATTAGTTTTTGCAAGTGTACTTTTTGCAAATCTTTTGCAAATCCCAGATGAGGAAATGGCACGCGTTTCCCCAAGTTGAAGCGTGCCAGGCCGTGATGATCATAAAATTTGAAATGGGGAAACTTTTCTCCCAACAAATGACCCGGGGATCCAAATTATTCCACTTGAACTGAACAAGTTCGTGAGTCCCTTTTGTTCTCTCTTTGTCTTTGTAATTAAGGGAAGGTAATAGAATCCATTATTAAGGAAAGGATCTTCCGCCAGCCTTCCTTCTCCAGTACACTCCAGCATTCTCCAGTCTTCCTGGAGAAAGCAAACGTCTTCCCTGGGTACTTTACAAGAAGAACTTCTCAATCCAATCAAACAAAAGAATTTAATTTTCCCCACTTTCCCTTCATCTCAAGAGTGGTGGCGGGGGGGGGGGGCATCTCAAGGAGAAAGCAAAAATGAAAGATCCCATTTTAATGGAAATTGTTCATCCTCTTCCTCTTCAATTTTACTGGCGTGGTTAATTGCATAAAGAAACGACGAACTTCTTCAAAGAAACAACCGCCCCTTGTCCTTAACCCCCCCCCTCGCCCTCTGGGGTGGGGGGGGGGGGCGAAGCGCCACTCCACAACTTGAGGTTCACTGGCTTGAATGTGAACGATGAGCTTTCACTCAAAAAAAACTTCTTCTTAAGAGTTACTAAGAAAATTGATGAGTGTAAGCAAAAGGCAGTTTGTTGGAACCAAATGGGATGGAAATCTCAGCCATCCGTCACAAAAAACGCGCAAAACAGTTTTTGACTTCGTAAGAGAAAATGGTGATCTCAAAGCACCCTCGTGGATCATTTTTCGTCTAATAATTTTTGGACAGTGATAAAATCTATGAAGTTCATCTCCTTCCCCGATGCAGGGGTTGGTGAACCTTCCGGAAGATTTTCCCTTGAGGACTAACATCATAGCAGGGTGTCCCACAAACTTCCAATTTGTTGTAATAAATCGTTGTGTTTTTGGCATCCTGACTCATTCTGTTTCTGACGTTGTAATAATACTGATGAAAGATTGCGGGTCGTGTGAAATTTAGGGCATGACGTACGCCAGAAGTGCATTTTCCTGCGATTTGAGCAGGAACATAGAAAACAACCAGAAATAGCATTTTTTCTGCCCTTCACTTCCACGTATCTGCCGTTACAGCACTAGGAGACGGAGAAAGCAAGTGGTTGGGTTGAACGGAGAAGACGCACGACTCGCATTAAATCAGGGATGAGCGAGTTTGAACCGTTTCTGACTGGGTGATAAATGCCAAAAACAAAGTGATGGGAAAGGCA
>JAQIWD010000497.1:0-20639 GCA_034694825.1 Anurida granaria
CGCAACGCAACCCCCGAAGCTAAAAATTATTCCAGAATAACCACCAATTTTATAACAACCAACATGCAAAGCTCATGCTCAGCTCCACAATTTGGTCGCAAGGTAATAATGTCAAAATGTAAAATTTGAAGAATAGTAACTTACTTTATAATAAATTGAATTCCTGCGCGTGCGCAGGGACATTCTGATCGCGATTATGGGATCAATCCAACCTTACCTAAAATGTAGTTAACATTTTAGTGCTCTTCAGTAACAAGAGCTAAAAACTGATAGAAATCTTACTTTATTTTTTCACATAAAAATTGTTTGGGTTCATCAAATATCCCCATTTACGATTCTGAATTATTTGGGAGTCTTAAGTGGGGCTCTTTAAAAAAGAAAAGAAATTTAGAGTCTCCTTGGCCAAGGAGACTCTAAATATTTGAAGTACATTTCATAATTAAGGAACTGCAAGGAATTACTACTGCCTCGTGGCCTGTTTTTCTAATTTACAAATGAGGTGTTTCACAGTATATTCCGAATTCAGAACACCTCCTCTTCCTCCTCCTAGTTTCCTCCTAGTTGGAGTCAATCCAAAATCCAATCACACGCGACCACCAGATATTATTAACTTTTCAAGATTAAACAACTTTTCCCTTCTTCTAGAAGAGTAGTTCTTCTAACATTCTAAATTATTTGAATGTTTTTTGGTTCATCCCACAACGATTCTCATTATGACACCCTTATGCCTCCCTTTACGACTTCTTCATCTAAACACCTGAAAAAGCAACCATGTAAAAGCAACCATGTAAAATTCCATGGGGAGAGGACTGAACTTTATACCGGGCTGACTTTATACCGGGCTGACTTTATACCGGGCTGACTTTATACCGGGCTGACTTTTGAAAAATAACAATTAATGTTGCATGATGACATCAAATAAATAAATGCTATGATTCTTGGTAGGATGGAATCTGAACGATTGATTCTTTTGACCATTTCCTTCAGGTTGAAACTTATCCGCCGACCGGGAAATAATAGTGCCTCATTGCTTTAGGTTACACAGTAAGTGTCAACACCAAAAATGCAAGGGGAACAGGGGGATAAGGGAATCGAGCCAACTGCAAATTGTGCTTCGTTACGTGGCATTCGCGTCATTTCCTATACGCAACCCATACATCCCATCAATAGTGCATTTGGAAATTCAACAACCAATGAAATGCTTGCAAACTTTCCCAAAAGTTAAAATTGGTATAAAAATATTCTAGAGGATCGCAATTGAAATTCAGGATAAAAAATATCAAAATCAAACCAAATCTTTTCCTGAATTTAAGGAATCGAGGGAGAGAAACTATTGTTTCAAAAACTTTGGATCCTTTTCCTCTCACCTGAATATCAATTCAGACTTTCACCTCATCCATGCAACTTTTTAACGCAAAACGCAATGCGTTCTCAATATATCTTGCCCTCTCAATGGCGATAGAGATTTTAATAGTAAGCGCGTAAGGTGGTGAAAGTAAAAAGAAAAGTTTGGTGACCACATACATAAAACATTCTCCGGAAGTCGACTGGCTGCGTCTGTCTTCCTTCTGCTTCTTCTCTGAATGAGCTCAAATAAGCGGCTGTAGGGTGGCGGGTTGTAATTGATTCTGGGGAATCGACCAGAGAGTAGCCAGTAAAAGTCACGTTGTTCAAAATATTCTCACTTGCTCCAGCCCCACGCTTACACACTGCTTGCTTGAGTCCAACTTTCTCTTCTTTTCCCTTCTAACCCTGACCGGGATGGAGACTTCTCACGCGATGGAAAATTTAATTTCTCTCTTCCTAATTGGACGTAATTGGGACTCACATGCAAGGCCAAAGTTACTTTCTCCCCGTGTATTGTGTGTGTAAGGAGAGCCAATCAGAGACTGATGTTAACTTTTTCTACGGGACTGGACTTGGTTTCGGAATGGGAATACAATAGAACCTACTCGTCTCGAATCTCGTCCAAGACTAAACCAACCCCAAACACTACACCAAGAGTTAGGCAGAAGGGGTATCATCCCAAGAAGAAGCAACAGAACCCACCAAACCGTCGTCTCTGACGCAGCAGTGGTCGTGGTGGATTTTCCTCCCTTCTTCCAAGGTTCCACATCAAACCTTTCACTCGTTGGGACCCCCAACAAACTTCATCTCACTGAATCTGATTAACACAGAGAGACACGGGGACAGGGAGCCCAAAACTTAAAATTGTGTTTTAATTTTCAACTCTAAATCAAAATTTAAAGTAATTAAACCAAGCCCCAATTCAATTAAGAGTGGCCAAAATAATGGAAGTTTTAATAGCCAAAACCCAAACACGCAATGTCATAAAATCATCCAATAACTCACGCGCTTGATCCAATAGAGAGTTCCCAAAACTGCAGCTAGGAAAAGCTCCAAATTAGTTCCCGTTTTAAAACAATACAAAGTCAAGTCAGGGTGATTGATGGAGAGTCCATGTTATACTTACAGCTACAGTCCCGCTTCCTTTAGTTTCTAACCAAGGCAAATTGATGGAAATTCTGCAAATACACGCTCCAAGTACAGTTTGGGAAAATGCGTGAATTTTTGAGAGAGTTTGTGGTCGCGTGCTTGAGTCTGAATCGTGCTCTCAAGCGTCAACTTTACTCTAAAAACGTCTCTCTTCTTCTCCAATGAATCTCCCCCGTATAAAAATGAAGTCTTAGATCTCTTTCTAATTAATTTATGAGAATCACGCTGATGCTCCTGCCAACAATCCTTAAAATCAAAAGCTCTTGGAGACAAGACAAGACAATGGGATGAGGCCAATCTGTGGCATCCGCCCAACCAACACATATTCCTCCATTCTGAACTTCAATTACCCCTAGCTAAGCTCCAAGAATTAGATTTACGGACTTTTATTTTACTTTTCTCCCAAGAAAGAACAAAGAGAAAGAGAGGAACATTCATTACCAATAAACTGGAAACAAAAAAAAAAGTCTCACTCAAACAATAAAAGTCTCCGGATGGTGAATTGGGGGTTCTTAATCGCATCTTTCTCTTGAACTGGAGAAAGTGAAAGCCAAGAGGATCAAACAAGCTTCCTTACTTTCGACCAATCAGGGAAAGTCCCCACAAAACCCACCACCCACCACTACCAAACTAATTCCCAAGCTTTTACAAAACAATAACACCCCAAATGTTATGATTGGGGATGATGGGAAGTGAAGCGGGGAGGGACCGGAGGGAGAAAAAATTGTGATTCTTGTTAATCTTCCCATAATTCCATTTTTCCATTTATTATTTCCCATTTAAAGTAAAGCTAACTTGTTCTGCTGGAATTGGTGGCTAGAGTGACTGGATTTCTGATTCTACTCTTCCGTGGGGAGGAGGGGATGAAATTCAGAAGGGAACTTTTGTAACAAACAAAGTACTACACGCTGGTCTGATATTTATGAGAAATGGTCCTTGTGTAGTAGTACCATTATGAACTTTCCTTGTGTCCCATTTGACTCAGAACAAGACCACCACGGGGCGGACGGGAAGAGGGGAGAAAGCAAGGAATAACAGAGAGGGAAATCGGATGGAAATTCCAAAGGGAGTTTCACTTTCACTCAATGCCGATTTTTCTCCATTTGATTCTTGCATTCTGAATCTGACGCTAATATTCTCATTACCATTGGAAAATGGAAATAGCCCATCAACAACCTCCCGCATTTGAAATAACCAAAGCACTTACTTCCCAAGAAACTTAACCAAGTCTTGGTGGTTAGAACGTACTCCAAATTGGTGGTTAGAACGTACTCCAAAATGGGTAGAAATCTAATTTTAATCAAAGCTCACAATTTGGATTTTGATTTCCGCCTAGACTTGCTCAAAACCCTGAATTCTTAAATAAAGAAAGTTCATTTTCGGAGTTTAAATAGAAAAAGAAGGAGAGGGGATAAAGTAGACCCGACGAACTTTGTTCCTTGTCTCATTGAATCTTGTATTGAATTGGAGATGTGATCTCCAGTCCCTTTGTCTGCTCCGAAGCTCATCTCCTTCAATTGAAGACGAAAGAGTGAAAGGAGAGGGGGAGAATGGGGAAAGCTTTTCAGTCTTCTGGGGCTGGGTGGCTGTAACTTTTCCCCTTTTGGATTACATCTATTGATTATCAAATTCTTCACACTCTCTTCTTCCTCCTCTGTCCAAAAGGAGAACAAAATAGAAAGACAAGGGCAAAGGGGAAGAGATCAGGGGATTCAATTCTTGTTTACATATGAGCAAGTCCAAGTAATGAGCACACACGACAACCCTCTCTCTCTACCAAATTCAACTTTCTCCTTACACTACTCCTCAAGGATTATCCCTCAAAACCACTTCCAGGAATACTTCCAGCATTTTTCCAGGCACTCCGTATTAAAAATCCAACCAAACAGGTTTGGGAATCAAGAGAGGTGAGTACCACGGGGCAGAGGCACAAGACTCACAACCTCCACCGTTTTAATCCCACCTGTTATCCCACACCAAATAAACGTGCAAGGGCTGACGGTGAAGGCCCTTCCCCTCACAAAAGATCCTTAACGACCTCCACCACCCCAGACGCACTAACTACAAATCACCATCTGCTCCGAATGCTACCAATCAGAAAAATCAGCCTATCCGCTTAAGGCAAATCACCTGGACCTGACCCGCGACAAGAATTTGACGACATTGTCACCCATTTTTGTTGTTGCAAAAATAAATTAATCAACAGAGCACTTAAAAAAGTGATCAAGTAACCAAGTGCCATCGTCGAGGTGATGGAAGTGGGGAACAGCGTGAAATGAAAAATTCCCAACAAAATCCTATCACACTTTTCCTTTCTGTTCATTCTGGAACTGAAACTTCCAATTTTTCTTGTCTTTCTTCTTAAAATGAAAGTTCTGTGGGGTTCTCCATTGGAGGTTTTCTTGGGTTTTCTTTTGGAAAGAGGAAGGAAGGAGAGTCGATATTTTCCCTTCTGATTACCTCCTATTCAATTCATTCTCATTCAACTCAATTCCTTCTTTTGTGGAAAGGAGAAGATGATGATGATGAGGCGAGTCTTCTTCTGTCATCAAGTTTTTTTTAATAATAATAATGTCCTCCCTTGGAAAATGAGAAAATGTAAAGGTAAAGTAGGGAATTTATCACTCCGTCTCATCTTTATTCTTCCTTTAGACTTTAGATGGAAATGAACCAAGTAATCCACCTCATTTCTTCTCGTTTCAGCGATTATTTATAGAACTTTTAGAGTTCTAGTCCCTTTCTTCCCCAGTGTTGATCCTTTCAAAAGAAATGATTATCAAAATTCTTCTCTTCTTTTCCACTCTTTTGTTCTCTCATTAAATCCAGATCTTATCCAAAGAGAAAGTAATTACAGATTGTCTTTAGAAAATACACCTCCTTCCCATCTCTTCACTCACCCATTCATAATCAGAACAAACTGAATGAAAAAAAAGGAATAATAAGTCTTTCATAATTATTCGTCAAAGATCCAATCTTCAAATCCCTTTTTGCTAAATCATCCATACATAAACTCCTCACGCACCTTCTAGAATTCCAAATTCCACATGGGATGATGGTAAATTGGAATTTATTTTAGAATTTTCAAAATGAATGCCGAAACCCGGAGCGTTGATTCTGCCTTTAATAAGATGTCAACCTGAAACGATTTCAACTAAAATTTCATCCTCTGTCACCTCTACTTTATGTCATTAAACCAAACGCGTAGCATGAAGTGACGAAATTGCTCAATTAAAAAAAAAAACTTTTTTTTCATGACCTCCCTAATTAAAACTTTTGAGAGAGCCTTAATCAAGTTACTTGTATTAATCAAGTGGTATTTTTACACACGTAATGCGAAATGGTCGCAATATATTGAATCTCCTAAAAATAGTACAAAGTAAACAAATCATGTAAATCTCATCTTCGCTGATGAAGTTTGGGGGAGATGAATACTACCTGAATTATACAATATCCATCACCCACGTAACTAAAATTGGAGATCAGTCCAATGGAAAGTATGAAAAAAATCTTAATTTTCCGGATGGTTTCAGGTGGTGGTGGGGCAGGTGGGAAGAGTACACGCGGAAGCCCCCTACGCCCACCGCAATCTCTCATCATGTCATTCAACTCGCAAAAAAAACTGGTCTAGTTCTCAGTTTTTTTCCCTTGGCAGAGTGAGCAGAGTACATTGTTCTTATTCTGAAAATAAAAAGGCGAGATAATGCCTTCATTACGCTAAATGCTCCACATTGTCATCAACTCACCGTCATCATCATCATCATCATCTCATTTAAACTCAATTGTATTATTTCTCTTTTTTATTATCTTCCCCTCACTACAAAGGTAACTATCCGGAATGCCCTTAAGAGATTCTTCTCTTCAGGAAAAGAAAGACCTTCAATGTCAAAGGAATTTTGCACGAAAACCAACGAACCACACATGATGAGAAAAGAAAAGAAGAAATTAGAAAAATAAAAAGATAACAACGGGATCCTTCTTCTTCTTCCCTTCATCTCTTCATCTACACGAAACTTTACAAAATGGAGATTAGGAAGGAATCAAAAAAAGTTCTCAATCTAATGCTCTAATCTGCTGCAATAATAATAATTCCGCAAGGAAATCGAAATTGAATCAATCCAGATGGAAGAAAAAACCAATCACAAGAATCCCGTTAGAAATCTTAAGCCACAAAGGTTACCACCGTGGAAAGGTGAAAGGCGGAAATGAAAGTTAAGGTTTCGCTCACCTGATTTGTAAAATTCATTATAGAATTTGCAAAGTTCCGGCTGCGTATTTCCACTTGTACTTCTAAAAATATTCCTATCCGTTCAGAGTGCGTCTTACAAGTGTTGTCCGGAGGAATAGAGCAAGCCAGTCGTGTGCCCTGGCATGATGGTAAGAGCAGATGGTCGCCAATGGGAATAGTAGTGAGTTATTGACTTGCGTTCCGGCCCTCTCAACGTCTCAATAATAATAATAATGCTTCAGAATTTAAGAAAGGAGTGACACGTTCCACGTCCCAATTCCAGCAGATGTTACGCAACGAACGACCTTTGCAAAAAAAACTCAACCAACAAGTCCTGCTACGTCTACTGCTACGTGTGGGAACGAATAAAGATTTGGGAATTGGGATTTCAAGTGTGAGACACAGACAACAGACAAGGCAAGACGCAGTGTGGCTGTGTGGATGCTGTGCATGGGAACAACGTTTGAATCTTGGATGGTCCAGGGCTCAAGATGAGATTCCAACAAGATTTCTAAGAACAATGGTAATGAGAAGATTTTTTGTGGTCCACCCCTTCGGTCTTAAAGGCGCCAGCGTCCCCTTCGGCGGTCCTTCTTCTGACCAAGAAAGAAAGGCTCGTGCCCTTCAGCGGCTTAGAAAAGGAAAGGAAGCGCTCCTTAAGCCTAAACCAGGACTTAAGGGATGTGACTTAGACCCTTGGCCTAAGTATAACAAAGTAATTGGGAACATAAAAGTTTCTACATTCAATACGCATTTGGCTCAATACAACTTTCAGCCAATCAGAGCTCAATTTGTAACGATATGACCCCTATAAGCAAACAAGTCAGAGAAATCACTGCTGGAGCCCTAATAACTAATCCAATCCAGCCACTACGATGATAGAGGTGAATAAATAGTCCTTTTAATTTAAAAAAAATAAAATAAATCTATACAAAAATAAAAGAAAAATGTTCAAAAAAAGAAAGAAAAAAAATCCTAATAACTAAAGAAACCATACAATAACTAAAGAAACGCCATAGAATTTGCAGGGAGTTTACCATTTTTACAGATAGGACGCAAGCCTTGCAAATTCATCCACTGCGGCATAACACGAAATTAGGCTTGGCAGGAGTAATTTTGAACTTCTTTCTGTAGAATTTTTTGTAAGTTTACCAGGCTCGTGTGTCATTTAATCGTTGGCACAAGTCAAGGGGTGCTGGTCCTTGTGCCTAACCACCACGACCCATGCCTGAGAAGGGAAGAAAACACGACAAGGAGCAGAAGCTGGTTTTCTTAGGAGCTCCAGAAGGAGATGAGCAGGTGGAAGGAATTGTTGCTTATTATGGGCCTAACCTACCAACCTTACCTGTGGAACCCATAAAAACGGGAGCACAGGTGGCCATCCCATTAGAGAACTAACAAAGCACCTACAACAAGGACGAAAAGAAGGAACAGAGGGAAAGTTTGTAGTTGGCTGGAATTCCACTCCAACTTCTCCAGCATCTTCCACTTCCACTGCCTCCTGCCAAGGGAGCTTAAGTCCAAGATCAGAATCTACGCCATCCAAATCACTCCCAGGAAACAGGAGACACAACGTGTCACTTTGACCCAATAAAAATCCACTTGGCTTAAACCTGGTGGGCTCACTCAAATTTCCAGAGGAATACAAATGGTCGGTCCCAGGTTCTGCATCTGCAGGAAATGAATCTGAAAACTCCAGCAACTCCAAGCCTGTACTCTGAACTTGGGACAATATTCAGGAATTGCGATTTGGTGATTCGGGAATTAATTCCAATGTACAAAGGTGTCAGCATTGAAATAAAGAACAAGCACCATCTGCTCCCTCGTTTGTACCCTGCTCCTTCATTTGAACCAGTACAAATTCAGAGGGAGGATTGAGAAATTCGGGCCAACACTTCTTATTCCTCGAATAAAATACAAGTGTAGAGGAGCAAGGGAATAATTAAAGGTGAAATGTTAGTCTTCTGCTCCGTTGGCCTTGAGAAGAGGAAAATCCGGATTTTAATTTACAGGGAAGGAGAGAGGAGAGGAAGAAGGGAAAGCTTATTGCCTCCCAAACTCCTCCGGTGAAATATAAAAAAAAGGAGACAATTTTCTACTTTCTCCTGAATATTACTTTTTTTGGTTGATGGGAGAGATGACTTTGCTCATCCTTCCTCCCTGCCAAACTTCACCGGAGAGGAAAAAAGGGGGTAAGGTGAAAAGAGGTAAAAGGGGAAAAAGGAGAAAAAATTAATGAAATTGTGTGTATGTGTCTTTTATTCCAAAGGAAAGGGAGGAGAGGTGAAAGTATAAATTGGAAGAATGAGACTTTCTCTCTCTCTGAAAGGAGAACCTTATTATTCCATTACTTCCACTTCCAGAAACACTCCCATTGTCCCTCTTCTCCAGGAGACACACACATGAGGAGGAAGGAGGGAAAAGAGGAGCAAATCAGAATCCCCAATAAAAGCTAACTCAACCCGAGAAAAGACTCTAAAATAATAATATTCTTAGACAAAAAAAATCCAGTCAAGACGACACACTACATTTTAATATCCAAAAAGCATTTTTTTAAATCAAAATTTTCCTCAGTCCTCTTCAGGCTGGATTCAATCCACATTTCATCAACCAAGTGGATTCGAACAAAAAGAAATTGTTGGAGAAAGTAACTTTCACTCGTTCAATTTAATTTCCGCAAAGAAATCTGCGACGTGGGGAAAGAGGGAAAGGCCCATGTTTAGAAATTTTACTTTACAAGTTCCTATTAAGGTCTCAAATGTCTAGTGACTAAGTGGGATGGCATGTACTAAGATTTGGAGGATATAACCTATAGGGAAGATCTTAAGGATAGATAGAATGAGAGACAGTTTTGTAAAAGAAAACACTTTTCCTTCTTATTCTTCGATTGCTACCACCAGCACTACTACTCCTACTTTCTCGGGCTGTTTGGAGAAAGTGAAAGTCTTGCGGAAGGAAGTCTCTCTGACAGGAGTGAAATATGGTTTCCATTAAAATGAGCAATAAAAGCTAAAGGAAAAAAAAAGAAAAGAAAGGAAATTTATGTTGATAAAATTCCATTTTTCCGTACTGATAAATTCATTTTTTTCTTCTCTCCTGGAGAAAGGAGTGAAAGGAGGAAAAAAGGAGCTTAAGTAAGGACATTCAGAATCAAATGTCTCTCTCCAGCAGTCCTACCTCCTCCTCCTCCTCCTCCTCCTCTGCCTTGTCTTTTTCTAAATAGAATCTCCCCATCTCCATATTCTTTCTTCGTTTTTAATACTAACTTTCTCTAATAATAATACTAGAGAAGAAATAGAAAAAATATGGAAAGGGGTTAGAAAGATTTCCCTCCTTTCTCTCTCCCCTTCTTCCCAATTTGTCATTTGTCATCTCTCTTTTTCTGCTAATCAGAAAAATATCAAAATCCAACCCTTCCACTCTCATTTCCCCTTCCGTTCCTTCCTCTTCATACGACAGCCTCACAATAAACACGAGAAAAAATGATGCAAAGAACCAATTCATCTTGACTAAATCATTAGACAATTTGATTGAAAAAAGTAAATAGAGGGAGGAAGATAAATAATAGTAATATAAAAGATAGTAATGGAAAAGAAACACACTTATTATTTTCGGCATGACGCAAACTCAGCCCATTATCTTGCAAATCTCTCCTGAATAGAAAACATCCCCTTATTAATTGAAAAAAAGATAATTAAACCGAGACTACTGTACAAAGTGAGAGAATTGGACCGTCGTGTGTGATCCTTCAACCACCACCTCAGGCATCCCCACGACCAAACAATTTGATGGACTAAATCCCCCATCTTCCTCAGGAGAGAAGCGTCTATTTATAAAGAACAAGCCTAGTTTAATCTAGCCCCAAAGAATAGCTTCATAAACTCCCAATTTGTACGTATCATCACCACTCCCTTTTGTTCGCAAATATTTTATGTTGCCAACAGTTTAGCCAATACCTGAACGTATAGATTCCAATGGAAGAGTGCTACGAAACTGCGTCAGGTAAGAAATAAATCAAGGGACTAACTTTGTAATTCAGAAAAAGGAAAGAAACTTTTTCCTACTCCTACCGATCAGCAGTTGACAAATTTACGACCTTCCAAAAAGCCCAAAAATTCAAAATATCACACATCAAATTCCCGAAACTCGTTTGCTTTTCACTTATGCACTTTCAACTCAACTATTGTGTGAGAGGAGGAAATATTTCAGATCGAGAAAGAATAATTTATGTTCCAAGAACAAAGAGGTCATATTTCACTCAAAGTATTCACAATTCCTTATTGAGTTTCGGCATAAGGCGAATCCGATTTGACTTGCTAACATTTCACCTCGTCACCTCATATTCTGAATTCGAGTAAGAAAAACAAGGACTTACCAGACCTGGGTCAGAACTCCAGTTAGCAAAGTTGCACTCGTAGAAGCTTTACCCCAGCCTTGAAAATATCGATACAGAAGTGGATGACCGTGGAATTGTGATGAATTGAATTAAAATCAAATTATAACTTCATCTCCTCCCGTCCGGCTTTCAATGTGAACATGTGAAGATTCCAATTTATTCCCTATTCTGATTTTCGCAAAATTATTTCCGAAATGAGGGTGGGGCAGGGACTCGAGGAGGCTGAATTAAGTCCTGATTCTAAATCCCGATGTAACACCTGTAAAACCAAAAGAAAAGCAGTCATTAGAAAACGCAATTCTAAAAATGTGGAAATTCCAATGCTGCTGCGTCAGGCTGCCATTTAACGTAATTTTGCCAACAACCGATAATCCTATTCAATTCTTAGATTCCTCTGTGAAAGGATAGCGCTGATAATTTTGAAGCTACTTCTCTATAGTACTTTACACCTGCCGTGCTTCCTTGATTGGTTTAAATAGAACCAACGTTTCTTAAGATTGAATTTCCGGGTTTCTCCTTGGCGGGGGAATGGGAAGCGACTTTCTTAGGTAATGCAGGGAGCACCTCTTTAATTAAATGTTCCTTCCTAATATTTATGTTTATTACAATGAGTCTCCCTGCTTCATGATTTATTCGTAGGATTAGAGTGAAGTTGATGGATGGGCCTATTACATGCATACTCCCGCAGAGAACAATCACATCAGATCCAAACTTAGCAACCCAACATTAAAAACATAACAGCCAAATTCTAAAACAACCAATGGGACACGGACGACGCGAATTCTAACGCAACTTCAACAAAATCCGCCCTAGGAAACCATATCGAAGCAGAATTTAGAACAAAACCAAAGAGTACTTAAAATCAGACATTTTCAACCTTATTTTAGCCCAAGTTTTTCGCATCATTAGGCTAGGGCTGGGAAAGGTCCATAAAATGTAGCGCATGGAGCATTTAAGGTCGGGTGCTTCCCTTTGTCTCCTTCTGTCGAGCGGGTTAAATCTTTGTTTGCGACGGGAGAGATGCTGTTGATCCTTCCTCCGAAAATCCTCTTGCCCAACAGCAGGAGCATCTTCCAGAAGGAGTAGCAGAAGTTCAAAGATGTTGTTGGCTCCCGCACCTGTTGCCTCTCTACTGCTGCCTGTTGACGAGAGATCAACTGCCCGCCGTTGTCCCACAAAGGCCCTTGGTTCAAGACAGGTAAGGTAGTAAGAAAGGGGAAAGGTCATATAGGACCAGGAAGAAAGGCCTGTTGGACACCGCGTCACCCTTCCCTTGCCAAATTCCATTTCTCATTCAATCAACCTCTTTTTGGAAACTGGAAATAAAGGTCAAAGCGGATTAAGACCAGAACAATAATCTCCTCTATCCCAAAACAGAAATAAAAAGACCGAATTCTTCATTGAATGAATACAAAAACTAAACCACATCAAAACAAAAACAAGGGGAAAGACAAAGGCAGAATAGAAGCAGGATGTAAAGTTGAAAAGAAAACGGAGGAATCTGAACTCATCTGTCAATCATCGTCATCGTCATCAGAAACCAGAACAAAAGACTTTTTTGTATAAATCTCTCTTCTGTTAGTCTAATTTCTCCTCCTAATGAACTAAACTGTGTCCTGTGTCCCACTATTAATTAAAACTGATAATCAGTCCATCTCCTACCGACGCATATAAAAAGATCAGAAATCAGAGCAACCGACCGTTGAAAAACAGGACAGGATTTAATCAGTCCTTTTGTCTCTTAAAGAAATTTTAACTAATCCGCTCATCCTCATCCCCGACAAACTACCTCAGATTGCCATGAAAAATATAAATATAATTCACAATTAAAATAAGCATCCTAACCATTTTAACTCCATGTTCTCCAGCATAGGAAAGAAAATCCATAAAATGTCCATTAAATGATTTTCTTCCAAAAAAGATGAGATTCACTTTTCAATGATGACTGGTATGGGATCCCCAGAGTTAAATCCTTTGATGGAAAAATGAGATCCATTGATGGGACACAGAGATCTTTGAGGATGAAACGAAACCCCCTTTGACTTACTTTAATTAGTCAAGATTTGTTCCACATAGAACTTTTCCCCAATGAAAAATACAAATAGACTTCGTTTTCTTCTGGGTTTTTGGGGTAGGAATTGGTTCTTTTGAATTCCAGAATTTTTAATAATAATCATATCCATTTTCCCTTTTCCTTTCATCCTACACCAAACAAAAGAAGGATCATTAACACACACAAGATGGGAAAAGGGTCTCAAAACATATAAGCACGGGTCCTTCATTTTTCCACAAAAATCTCTACTCACTCAACATCTGGTGGTGAAGATACTCCAATGCCGCAGCATCTTCCCTTGCTTTAAGTACAGCAAAGGAACAACAGGAACGATTAAGACCGAAAACTTTTTTTTTCTTTAAAAATCTTAACATTTTTAAAGAAAAAGATCCTTCTTTCCCCACTCCTTCCAACACGGAATCTCGCTCAGATCAGAATCTTAAATCTCTTCCAGTTTTTTTCTTATTTAAAAGGAGACTTTTAAGAAGAAGAAGATGAAAATCCTTTCAATTTCATTAGGTAGTGGAAATGAGAAAGACACGTAAGTGCGGCGTCATCTTTAATAAGGACCTTCCAGGGAAACAATGGACAATAAAAGAAAAAAAGAAAAACCAAAGACCCCTTCCATGTAGCTCATTTTAAGGAACAACAATCCCAACACTCGTCGCTCGCAAGTCGCCACTGCACTGACACGCTTTTGGCAATTCCAAGGGGAAAAATGACGCTTCAAGGGATTAAAATGAGAACTGGCAGTTACGTACAGAGGGATGGAGATGACATTGACGCGCGTCATATTCCACTGGTTCACGTTCTATAACATATTTCGTGTCATTTTTATAAATATGATTTCGAGAAATCCTTTTCTACTGATTTATATTCTCATTTTTTTAAAAATATGCAAAATGAATTAATCTTTTATTCATTTTTGATTGAGAGCTCAATTTCTCACCCAAATGCGCCTACTTTTTTTTTAATTTTCTGCATTGTATTCTTAGAATCGGATTAGGTCTTCATTGTAATATTATTCAGGGGGTTGGGATACAATTTAGTCTTTAGTGAATTGAGTAACCAAACCACCACCGTTGGGTCTCGGATATGATAATCCGCTGAGACAGGTATTCTCTGCCTTTACTGAAGAATGGAAACTGTCATCGTTGAGTATAACTCACAATCAGCCCTTTTTCAGAAGAAAAAGAAGAATAGAAAATCGACTAAACGAAAAATGGAAACTGAAATTGTAAAATGGAAACCTCGTAAACGAAAAGTTATTCTAAATGACTACGAAAGGGCGGACGGGATAACGTTGGCTTTGGCTTGTCCACAACCCCTTCCATACCTCGTCACTCGTCTGTCCGTGGTCCGTGGTAGTTTTCAAAATTTAAAATTCTAAAGTAAATGAATAAAATTGAGTATTCATAGTATTGACAGACAGGGAGTCTCATTCTAAATTCCAAATCCAAATGGAAATGAATAGAAAGAGGTAAAAGTAAAATTATAATCCAATCTGAGTCTTTTCAAGGGCCCTCCGCTTCCTTTCCCACATGCAAAAAGGCCCGGGCATTTTAGCCTATTGTAAGTGAGAGGTTGAAAGGAAACCACGCGTGGCCACGGCACGGAGAAAAGTGTCCACCAGGTTGGTGGTTGGATTCCTGATCCCTTGGCCCGTGTGCCCTGCCCTGCTGGACTCATCGGATTACAAAAGACAAAAGAGCAATAGGAGAGAGGGGACATTTTAATGAATACGACATTCCAAAGTAACACTAAACCCAGTAGGAATAAATTTACAAGTTAACTAAACCACTACCACCACCAAATCTCAATCATAACAAAAAGGAGATCGTAATTCTACACTCTGGGAAATCTGCATTTGGATTTCACAATGGACCACAAACTACTGGAGGAGAGGATATCCCATTTCCTCCATCCGCTTTATAATCAAGTAACCCAACAATTGACACCAATTCAGACCTTGACAGATTTATTTCCTCCAATTTTTTACCAATCAGGATTCATTCGATGGGCTGAAGGCTACAAACGCCTTAATTTTTGCCACTTGTGTTACTATAACCAACGCTAACGCTCCTTCTTTTCATTTGTCAAAAGCCACATTTATTCCGCTTCCCTTCGAAATTGGTTCAAGATTTTATTGCAACCCAAAATTTTAGAGCATATTCTGAGGCTAATATTTTTGGAAATGAGTTTTTTGTTGGTTTCCTTTAGCTCTTAGGTTTACTATTCCACCAGAATTTGTGTAGGATAAAGTAAAGAATAGTTTTTTTTTACTCTTTTTTATTTGGAGACATTTATGATTGATGGAAGGGAAATTTCATTTTCTTCTTCCCTGTCCCTACGTTTCTCCTGGGTAAGTTTTTATGTGCTCGAAATTGTTTCTTTCCAACAATGAGATACAGAAAAGGTTTTATGTCTTTCTCAGACTCTTATTAGCAGTCCAGGCAAACTCGATTTCCCTCAGGTCCGAAAGTACATTCTTAAATTCAAATTCCCTAAAGATGACGAAGGGGTAGAAAACGGACGGAGAGTGGGGAAGAAGAGGTTGAATAGGAACAACGAGAGAGATTTCAATCTGGAATACGGAATCAGTTGAAGAGGGTTATAGCTGGTTAGCCAATGCTTTACCTTAAATTTAAGCCATAAAAAGCTATAGAACAAGGTGTAGAATGAAAAACAGGAATGGGTAGCTCCTGCTTTCCGAATCGAATTTGGCCCCCAGTCAAGCGAATCTACCCATTCGAGAGATCGATTTGTCCACATCAAATGTAGGAAAAAATTAATAAAAAGAGGCAATGAGCAGAAGATCAAAACAAAAGACGTAGATAGTTAGCTCGAAACACAAATACAGAAGTGTTACCGGAGCTAAACCTTTTGATATACTTATGCCAGAGTTTCGAAATACGGTTGAATGGGTGTCATGTAACGCAGGCAAAGTATCTTCTTCGCTTTCCCTTTCTTCTAACAAATCAACTGGAGGAACCGATGGAGGAAAGTTGAACCACCAGAAAACCAAAGGCGAAAGATCTTCCCCAACGGCAAGATGCGTTGAGGAAGGTCCTGGACCTCTCCGACTCCAAAAATACCAACACGCGATGCTGTACTGGATTTTTATAAGCTGTCAAAAAAGTAAAAACCACCCGTTCGTGTTCCATGTCATGTAAACTGTTTCGTCTTTAAAAGATACCGAAAACAAAAGGGTTAAGATCCAAAATCCGATTCGGTTACATGCGGAACACACGCACGACGGAGGAGTAGTCACTTCGATTTTTTTTAGAAACGAAGCCCCGACGAAACTTTACTTTGAAAATCAGCAGCTAATACGCAACCCTTTAAATTGGCCAGAACTTTCTCCTGCTAGTCCTTCCAATTCCTATGAATAAAATGAGTGATAATCCCCTCCTGATTGGTGGAAAATAGAAGTGAAGTGACACAAATCATTAATAAATGAAGACAAATTGCGTAACGGCGGATAAAATCCTTAGTCAAAACTTGGAATAATTTTCTATCCTCCCCATACACCCCCAAAGAAAAACAGAAAAGTTTCCAAACAATCTCATCACCATCTCATCAGCAGGAGAAAAAAAGGAGTTTCCAGCAGGCTCTAGCAACAATAATAAAAAAAATAGAAGGAAAACTTTTCCTTCAAAGTCTAATTATAAAATAAAGTTATCAGGGAAGGCATCCCGTGTTTCACTTTTTAAGTTTTTAGATCGAAAGCTGAAGGAGGGAAAGTATAAGGGAAAGGAGGGGGAGAAAGTAGAGAAAAGAGATTATGCTCAATACGTTCTAAATAAAAGATTTTTGTTTCCTTTCTCCTCTTTTTAAAAAATTAGTCTCTAGTCATTACCATTATTTTTTATGGTTTTTTTTCCCTTCTTCCTCCTTCTCTGTTCCTTCCCTTGGGAGACCACTTTCTAAAATTATATCACCAGACCACCCTTTCTTTCTCCCTCAAGAAAAAAAAGTTTCCTAATTATAATTACAGAAAGTAAGTACAGAGAACTTTCT
Organism: Anurida granaria; assembly: GCA_034694825.1. Taxonomy (NCBI): domain Eukaryota; kingdom Metazoa; phylum Arthropoda; class Collembola; order Poduromorpha; family Neanuridae; genus Anurida; species Anurida granaria. The sequence goes on from JAQIWD010000497.1 coordinate 17,191, forward strand.
TTCATAAAGAAAAATTCTACTTAGATAAACACCAGGCAGAGAAAGTTTTCATTTTAATCTCTTCTGCTAAATTATGCCGCTTCCGACGACTGTGGTAGACGACAGCGACAATGCCACGAAGAGCCAAATTTCAGGAAAAGGGTTTTAAAATATTTTACCAAGAAAACAAAAAAAAAGTCAAGTCAATTTATCATTTTTCAGTTGATTTCTCTGGATAGAAGAAGAAACGGATCTGAATGAAGGATCCCTTAATTGGTGAAGAGCACAAAGTGGCACTTCTTTTCTCATCTTCACTGTCACTTGTCCAAAATTAGCCGAAAGAGCCACATAAACTCCGTTAGCGTCGTATAATGTCGTAAAATGTTTGCTTTTAGAAAAATGGATAATGACAAAGTCCATTAAATGTTACGGAGGGGTAATTGAATTTTCCTAAGAGAAAGGAAAAAGTCAAACTCCATACATGCATCTTTCTTTTTCAGACTTAAAAAACTTAATAAAGACATGCGTCCCGCCATCCCAAAGTAGTGCATCGCATGCATACCTCTGTACTCTGTTCATTTACTAAACAAACACAGAGAACAGAAGTGAATTGCGAAAGGGCAAAAATTGCGAAAGGGCAAAAACTGCGAAAGGGCAAAATTACGAATTAGACAGGATGCAAAGTTAACAATCGCATTGTTTTCTGGGTAAAAGGAATCAACAATTAGCGTGAAAGTGGTCACAATTCATTCTCCAAGCCCCTCCCCTTATGAAGGTCCAGAGGGAGCTGTTGGGGAAAAGAAAGTCTCTCTGCGGCACCATTTTACAAAAAAAAAACTGACAATTATCGTTTTTTTAGCAAGAGAGAAAACTTTCTCTCCATAAATTCAACCCTCCCACTTTCCTCCCTTCCCATGACTTTCTCCTACTGCCGCTTCTAAAGGAAGGAAAAGGATACGAGAGCCCATAAAATATAAAAAACGTCCTTCTAAAACTGGATCTCCATGGAATATTTATAAGACAACAGAACTTAAAGGACAACGTCGCTCCTAATTCGCACTTTCTCCATTTTAACAAGCATCCCATTACACATTTTCTTAAATTTCATAACTTCATAAAAAGTCGCTTTGCTAATTTAACATCCCTCGGCAAATTGCATGTAGCACACAAATGCGTTGTTATTTTCCATACATTCCACACATACAGGAAGTCCACATGAGTGAGCAAAGTTCCATATTCATGAATCCACCCCATGCTGTCAATCAGTCATCAAAATTCCATTGTACTCCTTCCTGGTCCTTGAAAAAGAATCCGAAATTTCACGACCTTAGAGTTACTGGTTTCCCCCCTGTTTTTAAATTGATAAGAGAAAAAGAAAGCTCTCAGTGTTGTACTGGTTAGAATTTGGTTTTGCTCGGTTTGGGGGGGGGGGAGTTCTTTTCTTCTTCCGTAGGGAAAATATTGATGGAGAATAAAAGCCGGGAGAGAGAAGTAAATTCTTCCCTGTTTTTTTAGGAGTTTGAGATGAAACGTTTGAAGAATAATAAAAGCGGACGATGGTAGTCTCTCCATGTTAAAAAGAAAGGAAAAAGGTCGGAGAACATAAAGAAGAAAGAAAACAAAGCCAAACAGAAAACGGAAGAAAATGGAAACTGGAGAAGAATAAAAGGTGAATTTTACGACAGAAGTTGACTAAAAGCAATTCCTGTCTTTAAAAAGGAGAGGATAAAAAAATCTCCCGTCTACATATTGTTTAGATGCAAAGGAGGTGGGGGCTAGAGATGTAAAGTCTCTAGCCGAAAAGAAGGTCTCAATAATTCAGGACGAAGTTCCTGGATTGAATCTACAACAACCAACTCATATTCAATAACTTCTACAGGAGTGGAGTAGACATGCAATATTAACAAGTTCCGGCTCCTCACGTCCAGAATGCCAAGGGTATGACCAGTTTCTCCGTTTACTCACGCACGGAGAAAGTTTATTCATGGAGGGCAACCAATGCGCGTCCAAATCCAACGCAAATTGCAACTCTAAGCATGCTCTAAGCCAAGTTTACATCACATTTCCCAGAGGTGAGATGACGCATACGGCCTGTAAATATACCTCCGGAATTTTCAAAATTTCGAAGCGAGGGGGAAGGCTTGTTCCCCAACTGTAACCTCAACCAACCTTACAATGTATTAATTCAAGTGTCCAGTTGGATCACGTTCACTTTCACCACCAGAAGGTGAAACTGAATCCCATTCCTAATTTAACGACCAAGCATTAATGACAATGAGAATGACCTCTCTCTTAGCCTTTGGCAGCCACAGGCTGCGAAAGCGAATGCGAAAGGGAGCGGCTTGTTTTAGAAGGTCCAACCCTGTTGACGCCGAGGAGGGCGAGGCAAACTTTGGTCTTGCTAGTGATGGCAACAACTCGCCCTAGGCCCGACTAACAACAAAGACGTTTTCTGAAGCTGATGTGTCATCGTCATCCTTTAAAAATCCTGTCCAAGCATGGGTCAACAAAACCTTTGAAGTATGTACTTAGAACCAGAACCAACCAGTTATGTATTAATATCATTACGGTTTCTATCGTTATGATATAACAAAAGTAATGATTCAGTAACAGCAACAGCTGATGCTGATATATGACTTGTTCTGAATCTGAGCTTACCGGAAATTAAAGCTCGCTCGTCCACGTGGAGGGGTATCGGGTAACCGGTGCAACATACGAGAATGACCGATAGTTGTACTGCTACTTGTTACTCCATGCAACCATGACACGCACACACAATAAATGAATTTATAAAAAGCAGGAACCCAAGTCACAAGTTAATCACGTTGAAATCTGCAATTTGCAATAATTGGTTAATTTTTAAAGATAAACAAAAAGGTTTGTAATTATTTTCGGACTGACTGAGAGTCCTCTCCTGCCCGCCATTCTCCCCTTACGTGGGCATCCGATCAATTTCCCCAGTCCTAAAGAAGAGTCAAAATACATAAAAAGTTAAGACTAAACACCAAAAATGAATTCCGTTAAAATCATAATCATAATTTACATGTTATTAAGAAACAAATTTACTTTAATTTATTTCCCTAGGTTTTTGCGTTTTGGAACGTTTAACTTTAATTTCTTCTTGGATTTCTATGAAATTTGAAAGTAGGAAAGTAGGGTGTGAGGATCCTTCAGTGGACTTTCTCATCAACTCCATACGCCGAATTATTCATTCCTTTTATGTTCCCGCAAATTTTTTGAGCTGGGGCACGTGAGACTTTTTTTTTATTTGATTTTCTTGCACCAATTAATTTCTTAGTTTTGGAATACCAACTGAATTTTTCAGATTATTTTAATCCTATCAGAAGTATGTGACGGAAAAGGAACCGAACGACAAATTAACGCTACCTTATCTCAAGGTGCCTTGACGATTTAATTTTCAAATTCCTAGAACAGGTGTAGCCATAACTCGATTGTTGACAAAAAAATTG
>JAQIWD010000498.1:0-20626 GCA_034694825.1 Anurida granaria
GTCAAAATGTGCATTGCAAAATCTGACTCAAATTGGGCATGTTAACAAACCTTGTCAAAATGTGCATTGCAAAATCTGACTCAAGTTGAGCATGCTAACAAACCTGGTCAAAATGTGCATTGCAAAATCTGACTCAAATTGGGCATGTTAACAAACCTGGTCAGAAACTCTCGATTCGTGGTTTTCTATGCAGTTTCTACTGATTTTTTCTAGATGTTCGAATGGGTGGGCTGGACGCTGGAGGAGCCAGGAGTAGCTGACAATGAGAAATTTGATATTCTAGCACCGACAGTTGTTCGACCGAAACGGGAAGTGAATGACAACATCCCAGAAGGCACCAAACAAGTAAGTCACGGCTCAGGCACCGCCGCTGCCGTTATTGATTCTTCGCCTTGGCTCTGGGCACGGTGGTGCTTTCTCCAGCTTAATACGCTGGATGGAAACCTTTCACCGTCTCTTCTTGTTATTGAGGTTCATGACACCCGGGAATACAATTGAGCCTCCGTTTTACAAATTTTGAGGAAACTGGGTACTTTCACCGCTGAAAAAGAAGAGAAAGTGGAGAAAGTCCGTTGAACCCCTTCAAATGAGAACAAATTGGGGGAAGTGGCTTATTAATCACGACCGAGTTGTTGGACAGCAGGGGAATGACCGTAAATCTTTCATTTACGAGAGTTAGACCCTTTTCCCTTAAATATAAGTTTACAGCCAATGCGGATGCGGGTGAAGGACCCAAGAATCTCCAAGCAGAGATGAGAATGGAATAATTTCATTTTGATGTCCCATTGGACTAATCCCATCCGCCATTCTCCAGTGGAGGATGAATAATGGATTTATACCTCCATGCATTATGCTGGAGAAAGTTTTCATGGAAATGATCTCGAGTTCACCAGAATCCATGCATGCTATGAAAGTAATCATTCCCTACCCTCCTGATTTTCTGAGAAGTTGGTCGTAATTTGGAAGTGGGCTCTTGAAAGTTAAGTTTGTAATCTCATGGAGATTGGATTTTGCTCATTTGAACCCTAATGGGAAAACCCCCGGCACGATGCATACGCAACAGATGGACAAGAATTTGGAAGCTGATTTTGGAGAAAGTTAGCAGGGAAAACTAGAGCGCTGCGAGGCTGGAAGTAGTTTTCGTCCGTACGATCCTTAAAAGAAAGCAGGATGAGCGGAAGTCATTGGCCGCATTAGCATGGCCCACTTTCACGATCGTCCCCCCGTGTGTGCATGCTTTAAAAGTTTACGACACTTCGATGAAGAGCTGTCACGAGCTCACGACGCTGCGGCCTTTTTTTTGTGCCCACTAACGTCTATATTTTTGTTTTGCAGTTGGAGATTGGAACGGAAGTGGGTATCGTCCGCCAGTTTCCGTTTTCATCCTCCCTTCAAAGGATGTCAGTCATCACAAGGACACTGGGTGCCTCGGAGTATGAAGTCTATTGCAAAGGATCTCCAGAAATGATTTCATCCCTGGCTCTCCCACAAACAAGTAGGTCAAAGACGCTGCCAGGAACGCTTTGTGCAAATATTTCCTTGCAAAATTTCCCCCTGGGAGGAGGCAGTGCTGGGAAATTAGATCCGAGGCAATTCAATTCTTCCATCTCCTTCCACCACCAACACCGCCCACGCCCTTTCAATGTCTTGGGAATACTTTAGGAGAACTTGAGCTATTTTTAGACGCGGAATAACAAACGGGGCTACTGCAGCGATGCAATGAATGGCCATCACGGAGAAAGTCCGCAATCCCTTTCCCTTAATCACTTCCCTTTTTTTATGCCAACAAGATAAAACTTTCCAGGGCTAATGACTATATTTCCACTTTTAATTATTCCAGTTCCGAAAAACTTTGCTGGAATCCTGGAAAATTATACGCAGGAAGGGTATCGTGTTATTGCCATCGGGCACCGGAGGCTTCCTAAACTAAACTATGCCAAGGTAAAATGCGGCTTGGATGAAATGTCAACGAATATGAAACCCCTTCCTGGAATTTGTAGTTCCGTAATTAGGATTAAAGATTGAATGAATGAATTTTAGGTCCAACGTGTGGTGCGAGAGGAACTGGAAACAGAGCTCACTTTCCTCGGTTTAATTGTCATGGAGAATCGGCTCAAGCCGGAGACCACTGGAGTCATGACCGTACTCAAGAATGCTGCGATTCGGACCATAATGGTCACTGGTGAGTAGGGGTGGACATTGACTTTTCAACCGTTTTCCAGGAATTTCAATCAGTTTTCTAAAATGACCCAAATTGACCCCATCTTTGGCTCTTGCAGGGGACAACCTGTTGACAGCCATCAGCGTAGCCAAGGAGTGTGAAATGCTGGAAGCATCCGATAAGGTCATCGTTTTGAGTACCGCACCAGGAGGGGACTTCAAGGATCGCGTTCCTAAGGTCCTCTACACCGTGGCGAACAAAATGGTAAGGGCCTTTAACCCTAATGAAATGAAGCTAAGGAAGATGAAATGAAACTCAGGCTTGGAGGCATAACTTAAAAATTAATGTTTGTAAACTATCGTACAGAATCCAAAGAACATCACGACGTCCCCAACGAATTCGTCCTTGGCCCAGAGCCCGCAAATGTCAATTAGTAGTGGGAGGGCCTTGAAGGACGTGGAACTGGGCACCCAGAGCAACCGCTACCACTTTGCCCTTACGGGTCACGTCTTTGGGATCATCCGGACCCACTACCCGGAACTCCTTTCCAAAATCCTGGTCCGTGGAACCGTCTTTGCTCGAATGAGTCCAGAACAGAAGCAGCAGCTTGTAGAACTTTTGCAATCCTTGGGATATTTCGTGGGTAAGACGGCCGAAAATGAATCTTGACCTTGAAACTCTAGACCCTTCACTTTGACACTGCACTGATGAGCTTTGGTTACTTTTCCAGGAATGTGTGGGGACGGGAGTAACGACTGTGGAGCCCTCAAGGCCGCCCATGCCGGGATCTCGCTGTCCGACACGGAATCCTCAGTGGCTGCCCCCTTCACGTCCAAGGAGCCAAACATCACCTGCGTCCCTCACCTGATCCGAGAAGGTCGCGGAGCCCTTGTGACCTCCTTTGGGATTTTCAAGTACATGGCCGTCTACTCCCTGACCCAGTTCATCTCCGTCATAATGCTCTACACGATCGCCTCCAGCTTGGCCGATCTCCAGTTCCTCTACATTGACCTCTTCCTCATATCCATCTTTGCCTTCTTCTTTGGGAATTCGGAACCGAGTCAGGGGCAGTTGGTCAAGACCCCGCCGTCGGCCAGCCTCGTCTCCCCACCCCCCATTGTTTCCATTCTCCTCCACATGGTTAGCATCATAGCCTTCCAGGCCTTGACCTTCATTTACATTCAGGACCAACCATGGTTCACGCCCTACGTCCATCATACGGAAGAAACGGAGGGATGGGTCGAGTTTGCGGGTTACGAAAACTACGCCTTATTTACAATCACTTGCTTCCAGTATATTATCATGGCCATTGTCTTCTCCAGAGGGAAACCTCACCGGAAATCAATTTTCCACAATCCGGGACTCCTCATATCCCTCCTGATCCTAACTGCCTTTACCGTTTTCCTGGTCACATCCCCGGCAGACTTTTTGGTTAATGGGCTCATGCTCACTTTCCTCCCACCGGTCGGTTTCCGGTGGGTCCTGGTGGGGATTGCGGGTGCTCAGTTTCTTCTGGCCCTCTTCATAGAATACTTTCTCGTGGACTACGTCCTGACTCAGAGGATTGGGAAGTACGTGAGGTCAAGGAGAAGGGAAAAGTCCAAGAAGGAGTACATCCGGATCGAGTATGAGCTCTCGCATCGCTGTGATTGGCCACCCATTTCTAACACTCCTTCCGTCGATTCTGTCTACATTATCAGCAATGAGGGTTTGGGCGACAGGGACCTGGAACCTACTACCAACAATGAATTATTAGTAACTGCCAACAATCAGCATAACGCGCAGTTCTCCAGCAGCCCCGCACCACCGGGGGATAATAGACGCTGGAATTCCTTTTCCTCGTCACTCCCACGACCGCGTCCCTCCAATCGCTCCCGAACCATAAGTTCGAATTACTAATGTGTCACCCAAGCATTTATTCTGCTGGCCTCCATTTCTAATGGTGTCAGATCAGGATATCAAGCGTCCGCTCCAGGTATCCAGCAGCGTCCAGCAGGTCACCCTCTCCACTGTTTCCCTTCACCTGCGCATGGCTTTGTCTCGTAGGAAATCAAGAAAGGTCAAAGGTGCTTCTGTAATTTGCAAACGGAATGGTTAAATTCCGGAATCTCAGCTCAGCTTACCGTTTTGAAAATGGCAAGGAATTTAATGCACTTGGTCCTAAAGTGCTCAAAAAGAAACCTACGCTCCTTAACTTTTAAATTTAATTAGTTAATTGTTTTCTGAAAACGTGTGTAAAGTGACAATATATCTCTTGAATTTAGGATAAGGTATGAATTTTATGAAGATTAATCGTAGGAATTATTTAGTCATAAGTTAGAGGGGTTTAATAATTTAAATAGATTATCTTCCAAAATTTAATTATCGGGGCATGTGGAAATAAAGCCAACTTACTTTTCCAAGCATGTGAAATCCTTTTGTTTCAATTACAATTACAAGTAAGGACGATTTTGGACAAGGCAGACACTTCGGTATAAATGGTAAATCGCTGCAAAGGTCAGAGGTCACGAAAAGGAAGCGGACCGATTGCTTTTGGAGGTTGCCGACTACGTGTGCCCATTCCTGTTTTCGTCGGCTGAAATTTTCACGCTCTACTTTTGCATTCTGCTGTCCGTTCTCCTTCTCCACCATCATCCACCGCCGCCGGAAGTTTGCTTTGGTAAGTTGTTTTTTTTATCGATTACTAATTACCCATGTTATGTTTGTTACGCTAATTATTGTCATTTCGTATGGATCAGCTGTCACTCTGCTCCTGCTGCCAATTCAGGTCAGTTATGGATAAATTGGATTCAAAATAAGCAGGCGTCGTCCACCGTGCAGTCGAGTGAGTAAAAAGTACTGTTCAGTTCACCCACCGTGACCGTGGCCGCTGTTTTTATGTATTGATTGACCTGTTTTAAACTTTGCATTTTTCAACAGATGAATCGACCCCAAATTCTAGAGGCAGTTGAAGCCCTCCGTCAAAGAAAGTGTCGCCCAGAACGTGAAGCCATCGCAAGCTTCATCCTTCGAAAGTACGGCACACAATTTCAAGAAATCTTTTCAGATTTGGAAACTGTGGTAGACCAAGGCGATTTGGTCAAAGTTGAATACAAAGGAAGTACTAGCTACCGGAATCCAGAAGCATTTGGTGAGCATTTAAGCGTTGTTGGATCCGTAACAACATATCAGTTTGAGTAACGACCTGAGGTAACAACTTTGATCATGCATGTTTTTTTCATATTTAGATACAAAGGCGTCCCCGCTGTTAACAAAGCACTCGAAGATTCTTAACTCGAACCGGACAGTTCGCTTCATTCTAACTGCAGTTTCTGAACTCCTGACTGAGAACGATTCATACAACAAGGACGGAATACCTCGGGAAGCAATCCAGGAGAAATTAATCAGTTACGATTCGGCACGCTTCACCCCAGTCAACGTTCCCACCTTCCTCGACAGGGAGATTGCAGTTGGAAGTTTAGTGTCAGCGCCGAAACAAGGCGTCTTGCCAAAGGATCTTTATCAGACACTACAAGAGTCGGATAAAAAGTCTCCCAGTACACCATCTCCGAACGCAAGAATGCGGGGACGGAAACCGGCAGCAGCCACCAAGAATACTACCCCAACTATCAAGATCGAACCAACTGAACCGGAACCAACTGAACCGGAACCCACTGAAGTCTTTGCCGTAAAGTCCGCACCACCAGTACCAGTGACCCCAACTAACAGTAAACCCGTAAGGTCATATGGAAGGAAAGCGGCGGCGGCTTCCACAGAGAACGAGGGGATTACTGAGGTAAAGGAGGAGAAGATGCCCAGCCTATCAAACAGCGCTGAGGAATCAGTGGTAGAGAGTAAGGAAGGGGAGAAGATGCCGAGTTTGACTGTACCCGAAGAAACAGGGGCTGGAGGGAGAAGCGTCCGGAACAAACGGAAGAAGGAAGTCTTTGACCCATCCGACATCCCGAAGAAGCGTCCCAGCGTCACCACACCCACCGTTGTCGTAAAGCAGGAGAAAGAAAAACCAGCATCAGCTTCCAAGGCTGCAACTTCGACTCCAACTACGCCGAAAACGCCTAGCAAGCGCGGACGAAAAAAGAAGCAACCAGAAAGCGCAGATGTCAAGAAGGGTAAGGCCTTTCATCATAATGTCAACCATAACCTTGTTTTGGTATCAATCTATATAGTTTTCTTTTTATCCCAAACAGCTGTCGTCAGTACACTTTGCGAGCATTGTCAGCGACACAAGAACATCAAGGGCCAGTTTGAATGTTTCCTCGTCTGCTCGGATTGTGGTATTAGCTGTAAGAACAAGCTCATTGCTGCAAACGCTGCGGGTCGACTCTATATTATTGGCAATGGGCCTTTTAATGATACTTTTAGATCACCCGACTTGCCTGGACTACGAGAAGAAGCAGGCGACGCTCTTGATCGACAAGGGAACGTGGCAGTGCAATGAATGCAAGGCATGTCAAGTCTGTCAGGAATCTGCAAAGGTAATAAAGTCAATGCGGCGCTCCTACCCTGGACATCTCATGACCTCCTGCCCCTGACCTTTGCTTTAGGGTCCGGAAACCATTCACTGCTCCACGTGTGACGTCGGATTTCATTACAAGTGCCTCAAACTCATCAAGAAACCGGCAGAGGATTCATGGCTCTGCCCAGCATGCAACCTGGAGGCAGAGCAAGCAGCAGCAACTGAAGAAGCGGAGGTCAAGGTCAAGGTGGAGGAAGTAAAGGTTAAAGAAGAACCGGAGGAAGGTGACGACGCTTCAGCTGATGTACTCAAAAAGAAAACTCCGGTCAAAGGTCGGGAATTTCTTGAAACCTGTTCAGGTTACCGAACCTAAGGTCCAGGGCGGCTTAATTTACGTTTCCTTTTACTCTCCGTCTCTAGCTGGTCGTCCTCCGCCCAAGAAACGAATCATAACGCTGAAATTGGAAAAGAAGGGAGAGGAAGCTGGTGGGGTGAAGGTGAAGGAGGAGAAAGTTTCTATCCAACCAGTTCCCGTTGCCGCCGCAGCTGCTGTACCCACTCCTGGGTCAGGGGTCACAGGCACTACCACTACTGATGTGGAAATGAAAGATGAAGAGGATGACATCCCTCTGGATGCCTCAAAATGGACCCCGTCCCAAGTTGAAGCCTATTTTAAGAAGCATGGACTCCGCGAGGAAGGGATTCTCTTCCGCGAGCAGGTAACAACAAGAGTATCCAATCCCAAATCCAAATTCCAAGGTAAATCGTGTGGAACCTGAGTTTTGTTCACATTGACTAGGAAATAGATGGGATCTCACTCCTCCTGATGAGACGACAGGACATTGTTCATGGAATGAAACTACTGCTTGGCCCTGCTCTCAAAGTATTTAAACTCGTGGTGAAGTTACAACAGAGTGGAGGTAAGGTAGAGGAGTCTAAGGTTATTTTGTAAATTAATCCATGGGGTTGGGTTGGACAATATTCCTAATTTAACTGATTGTTTGATTAATCTAGTAACTTTAGCTTCTAATTCTCTTCCTTCCAATGGTTTACAAACTCAAAGAAGGAACTCGGGGAATTCTTTTCTAATTTCTATGGTTTATACCTCAATACCTCCACTTTCCTTTTAGCTAAATTAATGAGTTAATCACGTTAATCATGTTACTCATGAGCTGACTATGAATTATTAATTAGTGACAAAGTTATGACATTAAACTATTTATCACTCCCCTGGGAATTGAAATTGGTGGTGGCTCTTGCGACCGCCATGAGGAATCATTTGGTAGTGATAAGCTCCTTTGGCAAGTGACTGGTATCCCCAATTGACAGCACGTTGACCTCTCCCTCATGGTCTATTCGTACGTGGGTTATACTGGAATGGGCGAGGCTGATTCGTAGCCACCGCTCGGGCGGAAACTGCAAGGCACTGTGTCAAAGGTATAAAGAAATCGCATGAAAATGCAAAAGTCGTCAGTTAAATTGATGCAACGCTTACCGGCAGCAGAAATAGCGTATCACGTCTGGAAAGAGAAATGAAACAGCGATTAGAATTTGTTATAAGTTTTTGAATCCATTTTCGTGAGTTCTTCCTTACTGCCGTGACATACGATGACCTCAAAGGATTCCTTTTCCTGGCAAGGCTCAGCGCGGTGAAAGAACTTCCGGAAAGCGGCTTCAATCCGTACCCCATCAGTGTAGTACTGGATAATAAATACAAAGTTTAGCTTTAGTATTAATTCAATTCATGTTGTGACCTGTTCCTGAAACTGTTCTATCAAACCTACGTCAACATCAGGGTGATAGTGATTCGGTGGATCCGGTTCTGGAAAACGAATTAATTAGACTCAGGCTGTAGGATTTGTAGGTCAAGTTATGAATTACTAATTGGTGATCCCTCGCGAAGTAATGGATCGCATTGGAATGAATTGAATTTAAGATTGAGCTGCTTCCGGATGATTTCTGCCGTCTCAAGCGCTCTCGTCATGTCGGATACAATGTAGCGGTCAGACTCATTTAGGAAGAACCTTAATCGCTTCCCAGTGGCCTCAGCTTGCTTCTTTCCCAATTCCGTTAATTTCCGTTCAGAGTCCGACTCTCCAGCCATGTTGTACTGGCCATGGCGGACGAGGAAGATGTTTCGAGCCGCTTTTGGCGTCGTTTTTATAAGTTCAGCCAATACTTGTTCCTTGGTCGGTTTAGTCTTTGAATTTCCTGGTAATGAACGTCGCGCGTACAACCTAACCAGTGGATCTCTCCTGGAAAGAAACAGAAACGAATTGTCAAGTTTTGCCTTTCACCTTTGAAATAACGAGTGAGTGCAGATGATGACGCTTCACTTACTTATCCCAATTAAAATCCCAGGAGGGGTCAGGGTGGTTCAGGCGTTGTCCAGCATCGTTGTCCGTGGGTTCAGCTCCAGTAGTCCTGGTTTCAGAGTACGCTTGATGTCGCTGTATGCCCACTAGGCCAACTCCACCGGCAGCAGCGATGACCTTGGCCAGCGTCTCAACTCTCCATTTCAGCCTCATGCTCGGGGTCCGCCGGTGATGATGTTAGCTAACACAAACTTATGACAGGAAGAAAGAAACCGCAAACCGTGAAACTAGAAAAATAACAGTTCAATTGCAATTAACTTTCGGACAATCAAAAAAATTCACCGACTTGCCGCTGCCGCCACCAGCTTAGCTCGGTCAGACAGGTTTCAACTTGAGATCGCAATTAAATTAGCAAACCAATTATTACGTCAATGAATTCAGTTAGCTCAACACAACACTTCTGGCATGGCTTTATTAAAACGCTAGAAACGTTAACACCTAACAGCTCCTAATTAAATGTAAAAGGCAAGTAACTTAAATCTTTAAACCTTGATCCTCCATTAGAAATTGGACAGGTATTAAAAGTTGTGAAAAGAATTACAAAGGATCTTCATCCATATCGTGTAAAAGTTTGGAATTAGATATGTAAATTACGTACTTGTAGGACATAGTGGCGTTGGTGGTAAGTGATCATGGAAGGTCATGTTGGGAAGAATATCATTTTACCTTCTAGGTCATTTAGTTTTCCAAGCCACCTCTCTAATTATCCCTGGTAAATCACTCACGAACGCTGCAAATCCTGAAGTAGGTGAACACGGTTGATTGGAACAAAGTTAACTGCAATTAAGAAAGTTACAAATGAACGTTAAGAAGCTCTAGTTTTGGGTAAGAAATGTAGAAAGTCAGAGATATTACATCATGACAGACCCCCTGGGTGGGACGTTTATCAAAAAGGGAAAAATATGGATTGGATTCCCTAGTTATAAAAAGTAGAGATTCGTCACTAGTTCCTAGTGGGGTAAATTAGTCACAACAATTACAATCACACGCTAACATGACCTGAATAATAACTTAATTACATTACATTACATGACATCCACAAAAAACTCGTTCTTATTTCCACTACTACCGTGACTTGACCCGCCATAATTATGGTTCTGATTCGTATCCCCATTCCCATGACCTTGGCTAATCATCATATGGTTTGCGTAGGAAGGTGGTGGCGGCGGCGCAGAATGAATCCCGATTGACGGTCCATGCCCCCCGTGCATTAGAGGATTAGACTTTCTTGACCGATTGGACTCTGAGTCCGAGTCCATGGCTCTCATCTCCAAGGGGGCTGCGAATCCCATTGGTGGGTGGTGTCCATGACTATGATTGTCGCGTACGAGGTGCTGCCTCTCTCGGTGTGACCCTGTCGTGTCATTACTGCTCCCACCTACAAATGGAATCAGCGATTTAGAGTCTGGTACCTCAAGAGCAACGTTACCTAATTGGAAGTGAAAGAATGTGACTTTACCTGAACCACTGTGCATGCTGTGCTCCTGGGGATAGCTGTAGGCATTGCTCTCGTAACCTCCAGTCATGTATGGCATCGGGGCATAGAGAGGTGCCCCATTTGTAAGTGTACTGGAAGAGTATGGATTACTCCAGCATCCTTGTGATGCTGACGAAGGAGGAGGAAGATGTCCGCAAGTGTCAATCTCAGAATCCTTGTCCTCATCCCTGATTCGTAGAGCTGCCAGCGATGGCACGATTTCTCCAAAAATGTAGTAACATTGCTCGGAAAAGGTCAACTTGTTCACAGTGTGTCGAATGAAACCCATTTTGAGCATCTGGGCTGCGAACTTCCGGGCCTCCTTCCGCTCGTTGAATCCTGTGACATGATTCAGAAGCCAATCCACAACATCCGCTCCTACGGGTACAGAAAACATGTTAATGTTCTCCCTAATTTTCAGGATTGAATAGTAATTTTTACCAATGAAAGCATTGGGGATGTTGATCTTGAGCCAATTCCTATCCCGAATTTCCAGTCCCGAGTCCGGCTTCTGCATTTCTCGGACGATCAATGGCATCTGCGTGTTCACTGAGAGTTGGAGGATTACTTGTTCAACAGCGCCTGGAGGATAGAAATTTCATTTCATTCTGGCACAAATGACGCTGGAAAGCGTTCTTACGTTCCGTTTCTAAACTGGGTGTCATTGACGAACCAGTTGAACCCATGGTGGTGACTGAAGGAGGCCGTGGTGGGTACTCTCCTGTGGCTACATGAGCTACATGAGCTACCCATGCTCTAAAAAAGCGAAAGTTTCACAGAACATTGATTGCTGACTGGCCAATGTAAACTTGAATGCTTCGTCATTTTAGCAAAGGTCATACCCAGGGTCTATTGGTCTCACGGGTTCAGTGCGTGGGATGGTGAAGTACCCTTTCGGATTTGTATCCCAACATTTTGCAACAACAAGTTTCACTGGTCCAGGCTTCTGTACGACATCTCTCAGAAAATATACCTGGGGAGTCAATTCCAAATAACGACGATGATGATTATTAACTTCAACTTACGCATTTGAAAAAAATATGATTATTGTAACTATTTAATTTGACGCACAGCCTCATCATTCGTCATGTTCTCAAAATTTGTATCGTTCACTTGGAGAATCATGTCACCAGGCTCAATTCGACCATCCTTTGCGACTGCTCCACCTTTCATAATTGAACCCACGTAAATCCCACCATCCCCTCCTTTGTTGCTTTCCCCAACAATGGAAATCCCAAGGAAATTTGGTCCGTTGTTGTCATCAGGGTTCATGTTGAGAACCTACAAGAAATTACGGGAGAAATAATTACATTCACCAATCAGCGACATGTGACATCGGAGAAAATGGAGTTGTATGAAGGGAACATGGTGGAAGATTACTACGTACTATGTTGATGATATTGAGGCTCATAGAGGAGTCTGTAATTGAAGAGAAGCTGGAAGTACGAGACAATGCTTGAGGTCTATGCTTCTTTCGTCTCTGCCGTCGTTGTTGGTCTCGCCTGGCCATGACCCTTGAGACACTGCTGTGTTCTGTAGTTGCCGTGATCCGACTTGATGCATCGTCGTCATCAGACTCAAGAAAAGTGGTAGTGTCCAAGTCTGAGCTCATTATGGAGGACTCGTAGTGGTGGTGACTTCGGTGTTTCCCATTCAGGGCTGCGACAAAATTCCAACGTTATCTTATGCATATTATCCATAGGGCTTCACAGATCTGGATCACCTACCGTCAAATCTGTTGTACTTATCCATTCTAAAATTAGGATCAATTCTCTGACTTCGATGACCTGGTATATTAAATCCTGCGAGGAAAATAAAGAGGAATGAATGCAGACATTCTACTAATAGTGAATTTTTGAAAGTTACCTCTTCTTGAGCTAATCACCGACTCCGTTTCAGTGCACGTCATTAGATCGTCTGGAGGCGGCAGTGGTTTGCTCAGCGATTTAAGTCCCCTGGGTCTAAAACATAAGGAGTTCGAGTTAGTGATTTCGGCTTAATGTCGTCAAGCGGGCATCGAAACTCACAGTGGCCTGCCAATTGGGCGTCGCATGTCAGAGGGTGCAATGCTATCGGCACACTGTGAATTTGAGTCTGAAACGTTACTCCCTTCAGATGAAACCAGCCATGAGATAACTTTCCCATTGAAACACGGTAAGTTTGCATCATCGTCAACAATTTCCTCTTTGACTTCCCTAAAACGTCAAATAGGACAACAGCAGTTAGTTCAAGTGGTACGCCGCTGAGTAATCAAGGCCAAAAATGTCTCTTACCCGAATTCGTCATCGTAGGATTTGAAGAAAAACTTGTAGTTCGGTCTGCAGAGAATATTCTTGAAATCCAGCAGCGTTACACGGTCGATTGGAACAGGAACTTTTACAAGGTAAGGAGTTTCCTCCTCGTCAATGTGGTAAATGATTTTCGTCTCCCCGGACATTCTAAAATCCTGCAGTTGGTAGTGATCGTCCTTTTGCTGCACGTCAGGAAGCGTTCTGCTTCACGTTGTCTAAAAGAATCAGAATTAAAGATTAGCCTTGATTAGCCCTTAGTATTCCGGTTAATTAATTGACCTTAATTAATCCATGAAACCCAGAATAGGAAACAGGAACAGCTGATTAAGCCACCATCATGGGGATTCCCCAAATCCCACCATTGGCCCCACTGACACCAGACACAAGCGACGATATGAAAACTGGCCCGATTTGCTCTATGACCACCAAAGTGACAGGCCTGACTTGACAGCCTGGTACTCAATTAATTTCGCAAAAATTAATTGATTTTGACGAGTGAATAATCTGTGGTTGGGTGGGTGTGGGGTGGGGGTTGTTTTTTTGACATAAACAAACAAGGTGACCAAAAAATGACGACGGGTGGGTCCACCTGCCATTTCTTGAAAAATTTATGCAGTTTAGGTGGGGCAACTCAAAAGTTTGCTCCACCACCGCCCAATCTCACAAAAAGTTTCTAGCAAATCGGAGAAAGACGTACAAGGAGCTGGGCATATCGACTTATATTTCTTTTAAAATGCTAATTACAATTTACTGATTATGTCAAAACGGTTTTTTTATGAATTGATTAATATTACATTATTTTATGAATAATGTTTTAGCATAGCGTCACATTTTTGAGGTTTTGTCGAATTTGAAATGCTAAATGGGTTTCGTGCTTTAAATTTCGATGCCCGTAGTTGACGTGGATGTTAGAGACCTCGAGGAGCTCCTTTCCAACCACCCTGTTCCTTGGAAATTTTTCCTTCTCTCAATTAATTGACCTTTCAACTTGATTTTAATTGAGTGTTACAATTAACAAAAGAAAGTCATGGCCCAAGTTCCGGTCATTCTGGTAAGTTAAATGGGATTGGAACTCATTCGGTATTCAATTATCGTTCTAATTTACCCAATCTCCCACATTCGCATCAAGATTCCAATGCAGCTGATTTTTAGCTTTCTGAGCTTAATTTTTTGGCTTGAACGATGATGCAAAATTAAACGATTAAACTGGGATTCCAAGGTTGTTTCATGTACAGTATGATTTGACCATTTCACCCCCAGTACAATAAACCTTCCGTTTCATCCTTTCAGAAGTTTTTTTTACAGGGGAAAGCAAGGGCTTTAAACGGAGCCCATGACCATTATGCAATTTTTGAGGTTTTTTTTTTGTGTCGCCAGTCATACTTTACTTAATAAGACTTTAATCAATTTGTTCTTGAATTACAGTCTCGACGTCTTTCAACAGCCGCAGTGAGGAATCAGCTTGTCAAGGTAAGGTACTCATTGTTCTGTTTTCAGTGTTGATACATTTGAACCACGCGTTAATTCGGTTTAATGAATAATGATTTGATTTTGGCAATCCCAGTGTCCAGCCCAAGTATTTGGAATCGAGGGACGTTATGCGACGGCTGTCTACTCTGCCGCTTCGAAAGAGAAGCAGCTGGATGCTGTCGAGAGCGAGTTTAAGCAAATTCATTCATTGGTCAAGAAGAAGGGAGTCTTTGCTGACTTTCTCCTCAATCCATCCCTGAAACGAGCGGATAAAACGAAGCTACTGTCTTCCACTTTAGTATCAGCGAAAGTATCCAAAGTGACCGTGAACTTACTCAGTAATTCCGAATAATTCAAGCTTATACAACCGGATTTGCTTAACTTTAAACTTTATACTAATCGACGTTTTTTTTTTCTTCAGCACTTCTGGCAGAAAACGGAAGACTAAACAAATTGGACGCGATTACCAACGCTTTCTCTACAATTATGGCTGCCCATCGGGGTGAAATTCAGTGCGAAGTGATCACTGCCAAGGTGTGTATCATGTCACCCGGCATGTTTTCAGTTTTCTAAACTTTGAATTGATTATTGATTGATTGAATTGCATTACTCAACTCTACCTACTAAACTTGACCTAATTCCATGTCAAGCTTTTCGTTGGTGAATGCTAAAATATGTATGGGGATTCCAAGGTTGACGCGTATCCAATATGCATTGCCCATTTCACCCCCCAAACAGGCATTAGTAACCGAATCAAGTGTAGCTAAACATTTTGCTCCAATATTTTATTAAACAACTTCCTGTTCCTTTTGATAGCCAATGGACAAAGCCCTTCAGACAGAGTTGGAAGGTGCTCTCAAGTCATTCGTCAAGGCTGGACAGACGATTCAGATCAAGACCTCAGTAGATCCTTCAATCATGGGCGGCATGATCGTGTCAATTGGTGACAAGTACGTGGACATGAGCACATCCGCCAAAATTAAGAAATACACGGAGATCATTGCAACTGCCGTCTAAAACACACCGAGAGAGGCAACAAAAACTTTGAAGTCTACGATTAGTCCTTGTAGTCAGCAGGAACGTGATGATGAGCGTTTAGGTAATTGAGCTAATAATTCCTCCTGTTTACCATTTAAATTCATTGCCCCGAAGCAGCAAATTCACTCGATTAGCTCAATAAACCCACAAATGAATCCTCAAATCAGGGAATAGCAGGACCTCAAATTTTTAAGTGATTTAGACAATGACGGATTTGGAAAGCGTTGAATGGGAATAATGTATGAGTGACAAATGTGGAACTTCATGTTGTTTTTAAATTGGAAATGAGGTCCTACATCTAGGTAGCATCTGTTTTCCCTCGAGTTTGAACTAATTTCGACAAAATGACACCCATATTTTTGGTGCGGGTGTGGTTTTAATGTCACTTTGAGGAGAATGAGGGGAGAGGGCAACTAAATCTTGGATCCGGAAACACAAACAGGATTGGGGAAATCCCACGCATTTTGGCATTTCTCGGAGAGTGAAAAGTGGTGATGATCTTGGTGTCGGAGTACCAGTGTCGGATTGGGACTTGTCCAATAAGCACTGATCACTTTCTCTCGCTTCATCACCACCCTTCAGCATCATGGCTGTAAGTTTGACCTTTCTAAACCTGACCTGACCTTACTGATTTTGAATTGTAATTCTAAATTTTCGAGACTCTTTTTTTGTAGAAACGAAACAAGGAACTTGAGGATGAAGTCATGAAGTGGATTTCAGAGTCCCTTGGAGAAAAACTTCCACCAGGACCACTTGAGGACGTCTTAAAAAATGGTAAGTCGAGCCATAGTCTATCAATGTGGGTTTGGGTTTGCTTAACCCCCATTGATAGACTATGGTCGAGCCATTCAGAACACAGCATCATCGAATTTTTTGTTTAGCCCAAAATCATAGTTTGCGCCTAGCAACAATGTTTTGGGTGGTTGGACAGTGAACAACGACGTATCCCACAATAATGGAATTTTTATTTCAAGGAGTCATCCTCTGTCACCTCATGAATAAACTCACGCCTGGGAGCGTCAAGAAGATCCAGGAGAAGGGTACTAACTTCCAGCTCATGGAGAATATTCAAAGGTAAGAAAAGCATCAACTTATAGGGAAATGTGGAAAGCGACATTTCTTGCGGAAAAGCCTGGAGCGTTTTGGTATTCTAGATTCCAGGCCGGAGTGAAAGCCTACGGAGTTCCACAGGAGGAAATTTTCCAGACTGCAGATCTGTTTGAGCGGAGGAATATTCCGCAAGTGGTCCTTAGCTTGTATGCTCTGGCCAGGATGGTAAGTGGATCGAGGTCGAGGTCAAGGAAACAGTGGACTGCGAAGTTTCGTCACTTAATACCCTTGCTTCTGTTGCGTTTTCCAGACCCAACATCATCCAGAATGGCAGGGACCTTCTCTCGGACCGAAAATGGCCACCAAGAACGAACGAGAGTTTACTGAGGCCCAACTTCGGGAAAGTGAGGGTCATCTCAACCTGGTCTCCTCTGGGTATAACAAGGGAGCGTCGCAAGCAGGTCACGGTGGGATGGGTAACATCCGAAAAGTGTAAGGTACAATAAGCATCAAATCCTAAGCATCATAACGATGGTGGCGTCACCCTGCCTTGCCACTTCAACACAACTCCTTCATACGTCAATCGGAACGTGGCCATGAATTGGATTTTCTGTAATTTGACCTCTTATCCAGGGCTGATTTTGCATGCATTTTCCTTTCCTGAAATAAAAGTGGAAAAATGCCAATGCTTACTCTCCCCGTTACAATGTCAAGTATAGTCTATAAGTGTCATTCTAATTTCTAGCAGGTCATTTATACATTCTCTCTGCCCGGCTCATTTACAGGATTTAAGTGTCCATAACATACATGCATAATCCTTAGCATCCAAAATCAGCAAACTGATGATGTTATTTTTATTGGCGTAGGAGGAGGTTCCTCTGCTTTTGGGAGGGTGGCCAAAATCTGCCAAATGTCTCCCTGACATCATCCACTTCATCTTTCTTTTTCTGTCTCCCTTTCTTTTTCGCAGCGATAATGGCAACAACATTTTGGAAAACAGAGTTCTGGGTTTAGCTTAACGTGGTCTCACAGGGGGACTAAATCATAAATTATCTTGAATTGAAAAGCTGAAGAAGCAAAAGTGAAAAGGAAAACGAAAGCCAACAGTTTTTTTAGGACTGAAACCGTTCGAGTTCAGAAACTTTGTTCATGATCTCTTGTTTTAAAAATAGATTTTATTCAATCTTTGCCAATTTGCGAAGTCGGGATGCATCTGGAAATCCTAGCGTTAGGAATCCCTCATGTCTCATGTGGGAATCATTTACTATGTTTTCCTTTGATTCTGGTTCAATTGTTTCGTAAGCGAAAATGGACTGTAATTGCTTTTCTCAAGCAAAGCGAGCAAAGCGATACGAAGCATTATGGCTGGAGAAAAGCTAAAAATTGCTGCCGTATTTTTTTTAGGTCTTTTGTGTCTGAAGAAAATTCAGCGTCTGGTTGAATCTTTCCAGAAATGATGATTGGAAATGGGTAAATTATCCGCATTTTTGCCAAACTAAGCAGATTTTTGTTTATTTATGGAACCAGCAGATGCTTTTCCTCTTGACTTTGACCAAGATTCCTGGGCTTAGCAAGGTTATTTGCTTGGTTTTTTGGATAAAAAGGCATTTCGTTCGCTGAAATCGCTGAAATTTGGCAGATGTGGGTTCTCGAGAGGCGAAATCAAGGTTAGGTCAACAAAAGGATAAGGAAAGAGGTTTTTATAAAAGAAAACGAAGAAAGTTTACATTAAAAAGTACAATAGGAATAAATGCACAGGATCTTAGTCCAATTAGTCTAATTAATCAAGTTAATTTCAGTAAAAGTTGGAGTTTAAGGCTTGTCCCGTACAACGTCCTCATCCTTGTCCGTGTCAGCGTCTACCCAGGTCGCATCCGGATCCTCTGGCTCATGTGTCTCTTCGTAAGCTGGTTCTGATTCAGCTTCCTCATATTCCGGAGTTTCATACCCATCTTCTCCTGGCCTTCCAGTGACGGCTTCCTCAGCTTCATCATCCCCACCAGTTTCCTCTGGAGCTGGAACATAGTCAGGATCCACGTCTGTATCATCTTCCCAAATCAAATCTTGCTCCATTCCTGACTCTTCCTCTGCAATAATCCCAGGATCTTCAGCGCTCCTGGAAAGTGGGATGTCCCCGAAATCAAAATCTGCTGGAAGCGTCGATGCTGGTACTCCAGCTTCCTCCTTGTCCGGATCAGTTCCATGGATTTCTTCTCCTTTCCCATTTGGCGCTGCGCCCTTGATGTAGAGCCCTTCCCCAACACTTATAAAAGCCTACAATTTGAAATGGATTTAATACAAGACTAGGCCAGGTCAGTAGATTCAACTTACCAGGAGTGCAGCAACTGAAATCAGAATGAGCTTCATGGTGACGGTGGTGGGGTTCAAGGGGTGTAGAAAGTACGAGGACCCAAGAGCTAATTAAAGTTGACTTTGATTTCTGGAAATCGATTACTATCCATCGTCTTCTGGAGCATCGGTTTTATAAGAAAGGAAAAGAAAAGGAGGCTTATCGAATTAGGAATTCGGTGATTGGCGGGGTGAATGCCAGAAAGCATTCAACTCCTGGGGTTATTGAATTATTGGATTCCAAAAGAACAATGGGGTGGTGAGGTATATTGGAGTGTCAATCCAAATCCGTGTCATTGACATTCGGAAAGTGTCAAAAATAAATCCAAAGCTTATGAAAAATATTGAGATTCCGATGGAAAATTCAGAGGAGGTACGGTGGAATTTGCAAAAAGCCAAAGGAAAAGCCGAAAAAGAGGAGCGGGGTGCGGGGTCACGACCTTCCTCCTTGTCCACGTAGAATTGGAATTAAGAATTTGTTAACAACACAACGCAACTTGTGAGCATTCTCAAGGATGAAGACAAAATGGTATCGACAGTAAATACGACCGGGATACGTTTGAAACTTCTTGGGGTGATGATATGAACATGATACTATAAAGATGATGACAACTCTCAAATCACTTCGATGTACTGGCGACATTTATGTCCGATTGATCGACGCCATCGCTGGAACTAATAAATATTGGCATCAATTTTATTCAGGGGAACCACTGGGAAACGTTCTAACACAATGGCATTTTGACTAATGGATCCAAGCGTAAGCTGGACACAAACATAAAGGGGTGTTCCACGTAAATCGGTCCAAAAATTATTAGGCAGACAAAACAAAATCACAAAATTTAAATTCTCTGTAAACATTTTTAGAAAAATCAGTGGAAACTGTGTAGCCAACCACGAATCGAGGGACAAAGTGATTAACAGGAAAAGGGAGAAGAGACTGATGAGCATAATGAGGGAGATAAAACTGACTATCACCATAAGCGAGATGAGACTGACTATTATCATAAGGGTGATAAGACTGACTACCTTCATTAGCTAGATCAGACTCAATATCGTGATAAGGGAGATAAGACTGACTATCATGATAAAGGAAATGACACTCATTAGCACAATGAGGGAGATAAAACTGATTATCATCATAAGCCAGATGAAACTGAGTATTATCATAAGGGAGATAAGACTGACTACCTTCATGAGCTTGCTCAGGCTCACTATATATATAAGGTCTTAAGAAGCTGCACTGAACTAATCATGGTTGCCATGGTAATAGGTATTAAAATGTGAATGACTTTATCTGAGATAAAATAAATTTGAATGAATTTTATGATGCACAATTTGAATAAATTTGGAAGTAAAACTTTCAATGCACATTTTGACCAGTTTTGCTAAGACGCCCAATTTGAGTTTTGAATTTGAGTCAATTCAAGGGGTACCTTTAGCATTATAAGGGAGATGAGACTGGTAATCATATCGAGCAAAATGACACTGAGACTAACTCTATCAAAACCCGCCTCTCAAATACTCGTATTCTAAGGGGATCCTAATGCTGCACGTTGATAAGTCCTTGTACATCTAGAAGCCTATGTCCGCGTCCCCATTAAGGTTTCTTAACGGCTTCAATAGCAAGGGGCGGCAGAATATATTTAGCAAGCACCAGCGCGCCCACGTAATTCAAGGGCTGCAGAGTAGTTTTAACAAGCACCAGTGGACTTTCAATAGCAAGGGGTGGCAGAATACTTTTAACAAGCACCCGTGGACTTTCAATAGCAAGGTTAGAGTACCTTTAGCAAGCATCCGGGCGCCCACGCAATTCAAGGGATGCAGAGTACCTTTAGCAAGGACCCGCACGCCCACGCTTTTGCTGGGAATTCGTGCACAGTGCCTGCATCACTTCAAAGCCCTGATTTAGGTTCCAGCTTGAATGAACTATCACAAGATGGTTTTGACACTTTGCCT
>JAQIWD010000499.1:0-20608 GCA_034694825.1 Anurida granaria
CACTTCTAATTCCACAAACTCTGTTGTTAATTTATTTACAAAGGGATCTTTGAGTTTTTATATCGCTGCCCTGACCTACCCTCCAATATATTTTTATATCCATTCGCGAACGGAATCTTGGGGTATTCATAATAAATTAATTTACGGTGGACGCTTCGATGACAAAATTAAACAAGCATCTTCTCTTTCCAAGTTAAACCATGGAAGGACTCAACGTTCGTTCCTTAAACTAGAGCTAAATTCTGAACAGCGTCGCAGCGGAGCCGTGTCATAAAGAAATATTAACCACTGCGCATTCGACTTCCAGCGCCATCAAAAACAAAACGAAACAAAATGATATTCAGCGATTATGACTTTGGCGCGGTTTCTGTCCTGTTGGAAGGCGCTCAAAATTAAAGTACGCATTGAAAAGAGATTACAAAAGGGAAAAGGAAAAGGCGTGTACTTTTCCTTTAACAAAAATTAAAAAGTTACTCTCACACTCCACCTCAAGTTGCGGATGTCATGTTGGGCAAATGGAACTATGATTTTTAATGAGGATTTATAGAAAACTAATCGGGTTGAAACTAATTTCGACTGACTTTACAAAAATGGTTAATAATTGTAGAAAATTAGAAGACCATTGTCTAGTATTTTGTTGCATTTTTTTTAGAATAGAGCGGCCAGAGCTTGCCCAAACATGATGCATGTGGGGTGATGAGTAGTGACTTTGAGAATGTTTTAGAGCTACACACACCAGTTCGAATAATCGAAAACAAATCAAGTAGAAATTTTCAGAATTAATCGCTTCATTTCAAAATCATCACAAGTTAAAATACGAGTTACAGGAAGAAGTGACGAAGAGTGGTACTTACTCACCGTCATTTATTACAAGATCTCGGAATGTCGTTTTATGGTAAGTGTGTAAAAACAGGGATAGTGAGTAATCTTCCTTCGCTCGTGCTCGCTCATGCTGACTTTGTTTGAAAATGGAATGGAATTTGGTGTATACGTTGGTGCAGAAAGACAATTAATAAATGGTATTCCGATTTTTATAGGCACCGGGCAGCCTGGGAACCCCGGTGTTCCAAATCAGGCACAGATGGTACGAGCCGCTGGATCTTTACAGCCACAACTATTCGGCCAGCTCCAATTTCCACAAGGCTCCCAATCGAATCCCTTTGACCAAAGTAACCACATCCTACTTCAGTCACAGGCGCAGGCACAGGGATTCCAGAACCTAAATGTCAGTTTCCTGAATGAGCAATTAGCTGGAGTATTGTCTCAAGCCACTTCAAATGCTTCAAACATGCAGAACTTAATGGCACCAATGGCCATGACATCACTAAACTTTCCCTCCGTTCCAGTAGCCAATGTGAGCCAGCAAGGAGTATCCGGACAGAAGCAGAGAGTCTTCACTGGAACGGTCACAAAGGCCCATGACAATTTTGGATTCATTGACGATGAAGTTTTTTTTACCACGGCGTAAGTTTGTCATGGATTAAAGAATTTCGAAGAAACTATAGGAATTGATTGATTCTTTTAGTGCCGTGAAGGGTCCTATTTTACCAAAAACTGGAGACAGGGTCTTGGTTGAAGCTGAATTCAATGCATCCGCCGCCTTCAAGTGGACTGCTACAAGGATTCAGATTGTTAACATCGGCGGTGGCGGAATGGGCATATCGAAAACAAACTCCCCACAGAATTCACAACAACAGAGTTATCAAATTAACGTTTCTGCGGCAGACAAGTCGCATCAAGGGAATCGTGTCATTCAGAACCCACTCGTAGCACCACCACCACCAATTATTTCACTTACAAGTCAAGCTGGAGCCACATCTCGTCATACAACGTCCACTTCGTCTGATGGGATGAACTACTCACACGTGTCCATAATCTCGAATCCTCACTCCGTCTACAGCCACAGCAGCTCCCAGCAGATGCTGAATCCAAATACTCCAATTACTCAGGCTGCGTCGACGGCTGCCGCATATCAACAGGCTCAGGCCCAGAGGGCAGCCGTGCAGGCCCCAGTTCGTGGACGAATGGTTGTTCCAATGGGCATGGGAGTCCCCATGGGGGTTGGAGATGGGCTTCTGCCCATGCAGTTCAATCACAATACACAGATACCAAGTCTCTTTACGGCTACATCAGAACTCAGCTCAAACGCAGCCACAATGGACATAATTCGGAATAACGAACGAGACCTCGACCGAATGGACAACAGAGGGGACAGAGACAGGGACCGTGAGAGGGAAAGGGAAAGGGAACGTGATCGAGAACGGGAGCGGGAAAGGGAAAAGGCACGCAGGGACAAGGAGAAAGCAAGGGATGCGGAAAGGGAGAAGGAACGTGAGCGGGATCGGGCTGCCAGAAGACGGAGTCCAAGTCCGCCTCCGAAAAAGGCAAAGACGGATCTTTGGCATGAGCGTCAACTCAGCCGGGGTGACAGGTAAAATAGGATTAACTCAAAAATTAACATCTGGCGCCGGATTTTTTTAATGAATAATGTTGACGTTGTTTGAATTTTGCAGGGGAGACAAGGAGAAGGACAAGGACAAATCGAAGGATGGGGATAGAAATCGTGATGTTGACAGAGTTGCTCGGAACCCAAGTCCAACGTCGAGTTCTACTTCGGTTTCAAGGAAGCGAAGTCGATCCCGGAGCCCTCGGCAGAGGGGTAATGAGAAGGAGACTACCACAAGGAGCTCACGTCGAGATCGAGCCTCTCCTCGTCCTCGGTCAAGGTCAAGGTCACGATCATCAAGCCAAAAACCAATCGCCAGATACAACGTTGTGGTCCCTCAGTATCCGCTGGACCTGTAAGTTTTTCTCCTGGCGAGGAGACTTATTTCATTCCTTTTGTTATTACACAAGTTTTTGATATTTTTAAGAATGGACTTATCGGTGATGGACCTGAAGAAACGCTACCAGCGACTTTACATTCCATCAGACTTCTTCTTGGCTCGTGCATGCTGGTTGGAGACGTTTCCATTAAAGGATCCGCTGGACTTGTGCAAAGCCTCTCCCGTCGTCGTTTTCCGGAAGCATGCGGAACAAATCGACGTTGGATTCATAGACTATGAACCCACTACACAGAAGAAGACCACGAGGAAAATTGAATTTATTCCTGAGCCAGAAGACACTCGTCGCTTGTTCTCCGCGAAAGTTCGTAAACGCGTACTTTTTCAGTTTTATGCGGTTATTCTAGAATTCTTCCAATTTTGTATCTAGGTTATGCTTCTTTCAAACCCTGGAGAGTCGACTGTTCACAGTAACAACAACATACGCCGTGTCATAAACTTTATCGTTGGGTTGAAGGTGAGAATCTGATTTTTGAGTTGATGTATTATTACGTTTGTTATTCTCGAGTACAATTTCCTTTGTAGATGGGGAAATCGGATGTGCAGGCAATCGGTGGTGCTTGGAGTTCAAGCCAAGATGGCCCCAACCCTCAATCCGACCCTCAAGTCCTCATTCGGACTGCCATTCGTACAACCAAGACTTCCGTTGGCATTGACTTGAGCTCTTGCAAACGATGGTAAGCCCTTTTCTTTGTTTAATTTTCCTGCAATAGGACAAAAGTGCAAAGAAAGTCCAAGTTTTGGCCCTGTGCGACCACATCTTAGCGATCGATTTTGCGGGATTTTGTGGGGACGTTTCTGTCGTGGACGTGGCGCCTTTCGGCAGTTGGTTTGTGGACTCGATGATGTCAGAGAGTTCTATTCATCGGAATTGGTTAAATCTTGGATTGCCTCCGTCTCCTAGGTTTCGTTTTATGGAATTGTACTACCGAAGGAGCAATGGAGTTTTCGAGACGGTCGTCTTCTTCATCCCGGACATTTCCAGCTGTCTCCCGTCGGAGAAGGAATGGAGACACATTGGAGCCGCCTACAAACTTGCCCTTGGGGAGGCTGAAGGACAATCCGGAAAGGGAAAGCAGAAGGAAGGAAGGAGTGCGTCAGTAGAAGAGAAGAAGGGCAGCAAAGTACCCAAGGAAGCAAGTACTGGAGTCAAGGAGGAGAAAGAGAAGGAGGAATCTGTCACACTGGAGGAAAAAATGCCGGAAGTGAAGGACGAGCCATCAGAGGTGAAGTTGAGTGACGTTGAAGCAGAGGTCCCTGGAATCAACGGCGTGACATCGACAGGATTGGCCGACGTATCCATGGAGGTGGTTGCTGATGACGAATGCTTTTTCTTATTTTATTATACTAAACTCATTATTCCTCCTCCAGTCCTTGAGTTATATCCCTGTGAACCATTTATTTTGGCATGGCTCTCTTTTTGAAAAGCGTTGGTTCGCTTTTTCTAAATTTTCTTCCCTTGATTTGAATAAGCGTTTTCTCGAGTCTGACAACTAGGAGACCGTTTAGACGACGCTACGATTCAGAAATATAATACGGTTGAATCTTTGTGTAGGTTGATGGCGATTCCTTAGGCATGCCGGAACTCAAAGCGGAACCCGAGGTTGACTTCAACGTATCTTCATCGGCTGACGGAAAAGATGCAAGCACGACTGCAACACCACCAGGGACTCCTACACTTGATCCCAAGCAACTCAATGTAAGATTTCTAGATTTGTTCAATATAGCTTGACATTTTGGTATTCAAGTAAACATAACCGAGCGCTTTTATGTTTCCAGGTTTTAAAGTTACGTGAAGAACTTTCCCTTCGTGGTTTGAGCACGAAGGGTTTGAAGGCTCAACTCCTATGTCGCCTCACGGAAGCGCTCGAAGGGGAGAAGATCGCTGCTGAAGAGAATGCGGAACCTGCCGACGAAGGCGTAACTGAAGAGGACAACGGCAAAGTAGATGTGACTCAAGTGAACTCAGAAATGGACGTGGACTCCACGACCTCCCCTATCAAAGAAAACAGGGGAAGCGAAGTGAAGCCGAAAGAAGTGAAGCAGGAGCTGGTGGAAGGGGAGAATGAAACGATGGACGAGGTTCCAGTTCCGTTTGAAGATGTCCTGGTTCCTTTGGTTCCGGAGGACGCTGATGAGAAGACAAAGGACATGTGGAGACGGAGGTTTTCTTTGCCCAAGAAACCCCACCTTCTCGTCTACCCATTACAAGCAGGGAAGACACAGGAATTTGACTGCTCCAAGATGAGCTTGGCTTCGATTCGAGAATATCGCATTCATGAAGTGAAGGAAGCATCCTTTGAGGTCAACCTTTTTTCTGGTATGCAAAACACACGTTGCTGAAACCTAACTAACATTAATGTATTTTGCGCATGATATAATCTTATTTGTACGTTTATGATCCCAGAGTTCTTCAACGAGATGCTGGCTAGGGATTTCGCGTTTAACATCTACAAAGAAGCAGTGATTCGGACGCAGCTAGTCCCCCCAGCAGATGAAAGCGACAAGAAGGGAGACAAACGGGAAAAGGGGAAGGACGGGAAGGGGACCGAAGAGCAAACGAAGGACGAGAAGATAAAGGAAGAAAAATCAAAAGATGACAAAATTAAAGAAGAGAAATCCTTGGAAGAAGACAAGAAATCAAAGGAAAAGGAAACGAAGAAGGAAGGTTCTGAAGTGAAGAAAGTGGATCGGAAAGAAGAGGATGCCGGGGATCCGAAGAAGTCGTCTTCCCGCCCTACATCAGCTAAGGCAACAATAACGGACAACGCGCTCCTCCTTGCTTTCACTTTCTACGACACAAGTCGCTGCGGTTACATTAAGGAAATTGACTTTGAAGAAATTTGCTTGATTTCTGGACTCCATTTGACGAGGGCGCAGGTAAGTTGGGTTAATTTGGATTAACCAACTGTGCTACTGTATTACTGTGCTGGAACTGATGACCGCTTCACCTTCTTTTTTAAGATTCGAAAGATCACCCAGAAAATATTTGAGAAGGAGTCGCAATTTCGGTACAGTACATGGACGGAGAATCCTCTAACTCTGGACCCCCAACTACAAGAACAAGTTTCAACTACCATTCAAACAATTTCATCAGGTAATTCATTCACGTTACCATCAACGTCTCGCTTTTGGGATATTTCTGATTAGGATTGGAATCTGTTTTCAGGAAACAACGAACTCCTTCCCGTTTTTGTATATCAGAAGAAGGGATCAGAAAGTCCAGAAGGAGGGTCGCAAAGAACTCCAGAGGAGTCACTTTTGGTTCCATTAAATGGGAGCCTCGTCGACGTCCGGAAGTTAAAAGAACAGAATGAGAAATATGAAGCGGAGCGTGGAGTTCTTGAAGCAAATATCAACGCACTAACTAACAATATGGGTACGCGGAATTGTGAATTTAAAATTTCTCTTGGTATGATTTTGCATTTAGAATCCTTGTCATTCATTTCAGTCGATGCTCAACTCCAAGTTGCAGATTTTAAAAAGTCGAGCGAAGGGTGGAAATCTGAATACTTGAAACTAAAGGAAACAGCAAAAGCCAGCGAATTGCTTGTCAAGACGCAGGCGGTAAGCAAAGGAATCCCTAATCCATTTTTGTCTTTCCATACGTCCCGAGTTAGAAACATTTTTGTTTATTTGGTCAACAGGATGATTTAGACACATTTCGTCGTGCATCGGAACGTTTCTTTGACCGTGTCAAAGGCGTCATTGACATTAAGGGACGAAGTCACTCCTCTACGAAGGATGGGAATGGATCGACGCCAGGAAGGGAAGGGAGTACAACTGCTTCCTCCAGGAAGGAAACAGAGACGAAGGCTTAGAAGCCCCATAACTTTTTATTATATTTAAATATTTCCTTGCAGTTCAACTGTAGATACTCGTCCACTATAATGATTTAATGATTTAGATGACTCATAAATCAAAGTTTTTTATTTAAACTCCCTTTCTTTCTTCCTAGCATTTCAAATTAATTAATTAATCCAAGCTAACAGTTTTTGAGGAAATCAGCAATCACAGCCTGGAGACCTTGCCAATGTTTTCTGGATGTCCTTGCAACGTCACCTTTTCTGAAATGTGATTGTCAGACGGTTTCATCCATTTATTCATTTCCTTGTGAAAATGACAAAAGCTTAGATTTCAATTTGGATTTATGGCTAATTAGGATCCATTTCTATAGGATTACCTAATAAGTGCGTGTTGAATGTAGGCGTGTTTAATTTATATTTCCGTAGGATTGATCTGTTGTTGAAACGTGATCTCGTGCCTTAATTAGTCAAGATCAATGCTATGTCATTCTGCCCATTCAACAAGAACCATTTTACCTTTTGCAATTCATTCTCAACCACAAAAATGAATTCACGCTTCAAGGTTTCTGCTACAGATTCTTTTGATAACTTCAAATTGATTTGGTAAAATGTGACGACATCTCTCGGCAGTGGCGAGAATTTACCATATCAAAATGGCGTCAATTTGTGTATGATCTTCTGATCTCGTTTACCGACGGAATTGAAGTTATGCTCCTTTTCAACAAAAGACTGAAATGCTTTTCACGTAAAAATACTTTTTCACTGAATCACTACTCTTTCATTTAGCCCATTCAGCTTCCAGTGGATTTTCAGCGTTGAAACCGTCAAGCAGGGACATAAATGAAAGAGGACACCGCTTCGCTTCTTTGCCTCTTAAGAGAAGGGATCAATGTTTGCACAAAAAGAACACAAAGATTCCAGCATCATTTTCATTTTACTTTCCAAAAGATAATAATCTTAACTCCAACTCCACTTTGCAATGGAATTATGCTGCAGGGTCACTAGCCTTGACCAAGGAAATTAAAGGATTTTTCGAATGATTTAGTTTATTTTCAGGTGCAGATTTGTTTCTAATTTATTGTTGAAATTAATGTTTTATTTTACAATTGGTGTAATTTTTGTTGCCCAATTTAGGCCTTCTTGGATTTGAACATACCAGCAATAGAATCCTTGATCCCTTCGAATGCTTTATGAATTCCCGATGTGGCATCTTTCCCCGTCTTGCCACTAAGGCCTCCCAGCGCACCTTCAGCGGCCTTGTTGACCTGGGCAATGACTTTCGTGAGTGTCTCTGATATTTTGGCACCGTCGAACAACTTGGTCATATCTGCCAAACACGACTTTTCCACACCCTGCAGAGCAGAAAGGTCAAGTTTCTTCGCAGCGCCAGCAAACTTTTCCATGCAGCCTTCGTAGCCTTTTTCAGCTTCCGAATCGCTTGGAGCTTTAGTTTTTTCTTTGGCGGCAGCGGATTCCACCTGGTCGGAATTTCAAATTTTAATTAGCGATTTACGACAATCTTGCAAGCGCCATTTTTTCCCACTTGCCCGGATACAAATGGTTTTCGAAATGGAATCCCTTACCCCAAGAATGGACGCAACGATCAACCCAAAAACAAATGCAACGGCAACCTTCATGGTTCTTCAGGCTCGTAAAGTTTCTAACCAGGGAATACGGAAATATTTCTCGGTAAAAAACTGTTAGTGATGGTTGAGAGTTTTACCGGGTGACCTTTTATACGGAGGCCCTAGCGTTTACAGGAAGTCGTTAAAATTCGGATTTCAATAAAGCAGCGAACATGCATGCCAGATGAAAACGGTTTTCAAAACGTCCATTCATGAGGCTAATTACTTGAACTTGTTTTCATGATCTTGAAAAAGAAATTTTTGTATTCAACGAAACTTGTCTTATTTTGCAAAATAATATGAATGGGAGGCCAATTACGGGCTTTTTGAAATATTGAATGTTGCTCGTTTTCCAAAAGCTTTGCGGATTAAGTGAATGGAAAGGAAGCGATTTGGACCGACATGTGTTGACCCATTGTTGCCAGCAAATCTCCCCCATAATATGTGGCATGTCGAGCCTTCGGAAGTCAATCAATGACCATTATTCCGCTGGGAAGTTTCTCAGGAAGTAATAAATAATCTTAATCCACCTGTGCATGTCTGCCTCTTCTTAATGAAAAAGTCCAATAACAATGGGATTGGGATTTATTTGTGACTAGGCTGACTCCGGGTTTCGTGTGTTGGATCATCAAAAGGTAACAACATTCCCTTTGAATTCTTTGTGCCGGACAAGTTTTTGATGGCCGAAGGCAGAAAAAATTAGAATACAAAAAAATGCTCCAACCGTTTTACTTTCCAAAATTGAATGTCAAAGTAACCCTGTTTTTGCCGATGAGAATTAAATGCTTCTGAGAATCTGAGATCTTGTGCTGGTATTTGAGCTCTTAGAAGTAAAAGCATTGCGTAATGGGACATCCCTTACGGAATTACCGGAAATACCCATGAAGAAGGACGGGCTCATACATTGCTATTCGGTTCACTCACATTACAGCTTATCCGTCAAATGGTCATTTCCTAGCATGATAAATAATCAGATAACAATTATTGTCATTTCGTATCTTTGAAAGACCCTGGTCTGGTCCTGGTATTCGTAAATCAGTAGTCACTGATAACGCAACCGTACAAATTTAGATCATAACACTTCACTGGCTGGCTGTGCATTTACGATTCTGTTGGCCAATGCTCGTCGCAGAAATCCCTCCATCTCCGTCCACATTCGATATCTAAGTTTTCTAAAAATGTGGGACTTATACGCGCGTGTTGCACATACCCGGTCGTTTACGGTAAGACCTTTGTAGGTGCCCTTGGGTTAGAAAAAATGAATAAACTGGAATGGATTCGAGAAGATCATCGGCTAACAGATCTCGACTCCATTTGGCAAATGATCTGTTGCCAATTGTACTAGCGCGGCGGCTGGCGCTTCTAAAAACCTTGTTATTCTTCCTTAATTCCAGTTTTTTCTAAAAAGCTCCAAGGAAGCAAGGTAGACTCCTTTGCATCTCGCCTTCCTTACCTAGCAAGAAAGTTAATTCCAGCTTGAGGCAGTCGTGTGATCTGCGAGGTGTGTCTCCTCGTATTTGCGTTTCCACTTGTTAAGAGGGACAAGTGGATAAAGAAGGACACGGCCTGACACATTCTTCTTCCAATCAAGTTTCCTCACGCGGAAATTAACACTTGGAGCATCATGGAGCTTTGGTGGTTCCGGTGGCGAGGGACGGTCATAATTAACATCTGGTGGCAAGTGTCGATGGTGACGTGCTACGCAGCGACAATCGTCAGCCTCCATCGCTTGGCGGAGTGGGAATGGCTCCAATTCCCAATGTCACTTATCCCCATCATTGGCGTCGTTGTTGGTCTGCTACTTGCCTTTAGAACAAATTCAGCGTACGACAGGTACGGGAAATATTTTTAATGGCGACGCTAAAGAACTTTCCAGAGCATTTTCTCTAACGCTGAAATGCCCAATGGAATTACTGAAAGCTTATAATTAATTCTTTTGTGTTTTGTAAAGGTACTGGGAAGGCAGAAAGTTATGGGTAAGTCGTGATTGTTTTTTTCTGCTTTTCTGGAAGAAATGCCCCGTGCTGGTTTCACGTTTATTTTGCCATTTAGTCAACAATGACCGTCCACGTGCGTACTTTGACCCGAAACATTTGGATCGGCGTCAAAGGACGGGAGTCGAAAGATCTGGTGGAGAAGAAATCCGCAATCAACCTTGCCGTCGCATTTGTAACCGCCACAAAACATTATTTGAGGGAAGAGTACGACTATGATTCAGAGGATCTTGTTAGTCTGATAGGTCACTTGGTAGGTCACGCATCAGTTTTGTGCCGCTGGCACTGCTGAATCTCGGGTAGAAAATCAGCCATCTTTTTGTTCAAATTTCAGCCGAGACTATCCACGCCGTCCTCCACGGTTCCCCTGGAAGCTCAATCCGCCTCGACAGAAGACATCCCAAAGCAAGTGGAACCCGTTGCCAAGATATCATATCACCGAAAGAAATCGCTGGAGAAGCTAATGGCCTATGAAATACCAGTTCCAACCAACGTAAAAAAATAGGCACAGTCCACTGCTTTCTTTTTCAAAATTTTGTTCTGAATATTGAATAACATTTGATACCTTGCGCGCATGGCAGATCCCCATTGAAATTTCACACTACATCCTTGCCTACATCTCTTACATCCAAGACAACAAGTTAGCGGAAGGTTTCATCGTTGGAGCCATGTCCAATTGTAAGTCTGAGATGACTTCCGCTATTAATCAATGTTGACCTTCACTGAATTGGTTTCAGCCCTAAACGCCATGGTGGATTGCCTCACCAGCTTTGAACGAATCCTGCGGACGCCCATCCCTCTGGCATATTCCGTCGTAAGCTGAAAATGTGTTTCCTGAATTGATTTTGTTCAAATTTTTGTTCAAAATTCCAAATTTTTAGCACCTCCATCACTGCGTCTGGCTCTACATGCTCTCTCTTCCGTATCAGTTGGTGGGGAACCTAGGTTGGTGGAGTGTGCTCATTGTCATGCTCGGATCATTTTGTTTATTGGGCATTCTGAGTATTGGTTGGGAAATTGAGAACCCTTTTGGATATGATGACAATGATCTGGTAATTGGAGCTTTAAACATTAGTCGCGTGATGGCAGATTTATGATTAATTGACATTTATGAAATCCTTGTAGCCCCTTGATGACTTTTGCAAAGTGATTCGGAGGGAAGTGGACGTCGTCACTTCTCATCCACCACCAGACCCTGAAAGTTGGCTTCACTCCCCCAAGAACCGACCCTTTGGGTCACGTTGTGACATCAATGCCCTCCAACTGGCAGACAAGCCAGTCAGTGAAGTATGTCGTATGTTTCAAAAATACTCGGTCGCACCACACAGTTTTGTTACAATGAACCACAATTAAATATTCCCAGTGTATTTTGTTGCAATTTTTTCGTGCTTAGCTTCCGTTTTTTAGACTTTCCAAAATGTATCCTTGGTACGCTGGCAAAGTTTGCACATGTCCCGGCGCTTGCGTCATTTGAGTTTTGGGCATCAGAGGAATCCTGCCCGGATGAGTTGCGGCGTCGTCATTAAGCGCAGGAACCGGACGTCACCTTCAATTCGGGAAAATGACCTCTTGACGGCGTGATCCTCTGCTCGGATGATCTCCAGCTCGTAAATGGCCTGCGATGGTGGAAGGTCAAGGGAAATGGCAAAGGTCAATCCGGGTTTTGGTTAATGAGGGTCATAGTGTGACCTACCGAAAGGAATTCTTCAAAGTCAATCGTCCCTGTCTCGTCATCATCCGCACTTGCAAGAACTTCCATCCGGTCTGCTCGTGGAGTTATGTCCCCGAGGTTATCAAGGGTCATGCACCTACACATGCCAAAATTAATGAACCAATTTGCTGGTCGAATTGTTTGGGTCCTGTGGTTACATTTCCTCAAGGTCAATAATCCCATCCTCGTGCGTTTCAAAAACTTGAAAGAGGTCATGGAGGTCATAAATTCGGGATTCACTCCACTCTGGAAACTTGTAGAGAAGGTAGTCAATATCCGACAGGAAGTATTTCTGACTCGCCTGGAATGCTTTAACACGCGTGTTGAGGATGGGATGCAAAAGTTCTCGGGTCGTGTAGTCGTAGAGTCCCAACTTCTCCAGGTTCTCCTTCCAGCGATTTCTGGAATCCCTCCGGATTACGCCTGTGAATTTAGTCATGAATCATACTTACATACTTACAAGAATACGAGTCAAAAACGCTGGTTTTGGAAATGTTACGGCCATCGCTTACTCACCTCCTGCAGAAAAATCTTCCGGCCGCACGTAGTTAAATGGTTTGTGCGTATCACTATAATAGCGATTCACATGAGCGTTATAGTATTTCAACATGGTTGAAAGTACTGCCCCCATGCCTCCGAATCCTACGGAATCAGGCAGTAACCAGCAGTAAAAAAATTCACTGGAACAGCTCAGATTATCTGGCGCGGAATTTCTGTCCTGTCAGCGTCTTTCATTTCCAAAAATTCAGAATGTCATCAAACGCGTTTCCGTGACTGGAAATGACGGAAGTCAATTTCCAAGACGATGCAAAAAAAAATGCTGAAACGCATTGCGAATTTCTGAATTTGTTCTTAAAAATAGCCCGGTCCCCGCCGTAGTTTTTTGAGACGATTTTACTGCTTTTAGCCGGGAATCTTTTGTTGTTTTTTTGCACACAAACATCAGTGAAAAAGTTTAATTGATTTGAAAAGCATCAATTTCATCAATTACTCCTGTCATCACAATTTAGGTCAAAGCCAAAATGGCCCAATTGGTTCCCTGTAAGTTCTACGCCCGCGGGTCCTGTAGGTTTGGGGATGGCTGCCGTTTTTACCATGGTTCAACAGCAGGTAAATCATTGCTAAATACACAAGAAAGTTTCTTGAAACTAATCAATAGGTCATTTCAATTGAACTTGGTGTCATGAATGTCTCTACCTTATGTAACACATACTTGCCACAACATGGACAAATATTCCTAGCCTCACAGGAGACGCAAAATTTCGGTTCCTTGTCGATGTTGCCCGGTCCTGCTGCTACATATCCTTCTCAAAATCCCATGGATGACACCATTCTATCAATTCTGTGAGTGACTGATTAATTGCCCATGTAGGTGTTATAATTGATAGAAATGTGGAGGAGTAATCCCCCTGC
The DNA here is from genome assembly GCA_034694825.1 of Anurida granaria. NCBI lineage: Eukaryota > Metazoa > Arthropoda > Collembola > Poduromorpha > Neanuridae > Anurida > Anurida granaria. Next base: position 13,393 of record JAQIWD010000499.1, read on the forward strand.
TTTTCCTTGCAGGAAGACTATGGCAGCTGACATGGAGGAATGGGAAGCGACTATCTGGCCGTTTTCGACATATGGCCCCATTCCCGGGCGTCCTAGTATTCCAGGCACCGAAGACTTGTCAGACGACGAACTGCGCTATGCCTTCATGATGAATGGGAATCAGTATCCTCCAGAGCTGAACCTGGAGCAGAGGATGCATCTAGTTCAGGACTTTAAAAGGAATTATTCACACCCATCTGTTGCCAACATGAACATGATTGTGAGTGAGTCCGGAGGATCTGTCAACTTGATGTTTAATTAACTTTTTATTTCTGCTGTTGAGATAGCGTTCGCTTTTGGATATGCCTCCAACAAACCTGTCGCAGCAACGTGCAACGAGCAGTAATAACAGCACCTCCTTTGGAAGTGCTCCTGTCCCTACCAGCATGAGTCAAAGTCCCAGCATCTTTGGAGGAAATCCACCACAATATGGGGGCGGTGGAACTGCGTCACTATCTGCCTTCAACTTTGTATCCCCAACCCCGGTCACACCAACGATGGAAGTCATTGCTCCAAAGACTCCTGGATTCTTTGCTCCTCCGAATACTGTCGCACCGCAGCAGTCTCAGCCGACAGGATCCCCGTTTAGTTCCTTCAGTTTCAGCCAGCTAAACCCTCCACCTTTTCTGCCACAACAACAACAACAACAACAACCACAGCAGCAGCAGCAACAACAATCCAGCTGGTCACAGCAACAACAACCACAGCAGCCGCAACAACAACAATCCAGCTGGTCAAGTTCATTTGGTTCACAAAAGTCAGGAAATATCCAAACCTCCACAGGGTTTGACGACGCGATGACGTTTAGCCAAGAGGAAGATTTGGAGCCCATGCAATTCACGTCCTTCGAAGCCAACGAGTTCGACGCCGCAGGCCCACCGCCTTTCCATCCACCTCCGAAACGGTTATGTTAAAAGTTCGAGATTAATTTACTACCTTCGTTTAACCACCCCAATTCTTATGCAAGGTCATAGGAAATCCAAAACCCAAAACTTAAAATTAAACTTGTTACAATGGAAAAATAATCAATTCTTACATCATTTTAGGCAGAATTAGCGTCTACCAATTTCCCTTCCTTTCCAAAAACCTTGCCATTTTTTCTGCGTAAGATAAAACTGAATGAAAAATCTTATAAAAGAAGACTGCATTACGCAATGTGAGACGAAACAGGATTCGATAATCGCCACCACTACTCCACATTTAACAACCTGTGATTGGGCAATCACATTCATTGATATGTTTTCCCTTCTCCCCATCACCAATGCAATGGTATTGGTACCCTGCCTAACTGGTGATGGTCCCTTAAATCAAGGCGTCCCGGTCAAAATTTAACACAATGGAGGGGAATTACCGGATTACCTTAACCTGACTTTTAATGCGACCAGATACGGATACAGTAAGAGAGATGTTAAAATGGCAACTTTGATTCTTTTTCCTTTCTAAGGGGCACACGCAACGACAAAGTGCCCTGCTTGGTTCAAGGTCGTTTTCCTACGGAGACCCTTTGCCTTAATAACCTCCAAGCCTTAAGGATTACAATGGAGGAGACTTAATGCACCTTTTCCCTTTGTAAATTGTCACTCACGCGTTCCTGAAGGCTTTTGTTACTCACATTTCTTGCTCTCTCCCAAGCAAACTTAGCAAGTATTCCGGGCAGTCAGTTTGACTTTGGTTCCCAACCAATCAAGAAGGTGCCTTACTTCGTTCTTCACAATAGGAAGCTAAATCCTCCCAATCATAACAATCATCTCGGTAAACACGCTAGGAAGTGACATGCGATCTACCAACAGCGTTATGGCACGTGCCAATCTAGCCATTCTGTCAGTAGCGCTGTTTTGTCAGTTTCGGAGCAGCGTCATCGCTCGACCTCAGGATCCATCGCAGGCTCATGACATGGGATCGCCGGGGGCTATTTCGGGTAAGAATTGTAGCAGTAAGGTCTCCATGCTGTAGTGAAACGAATCAATTTTATGAGGCACCAACTATTTGCAAAGAAATGCCATCGCGTCAGACACGCCGATGTTAAGAATAGCCTTAAAGTTTCACTTTTATTTTTAAACGATTTGTCATCAAGTCAAGAAGGTTGAAAGGAAAAGTGCTCTGCCGTTGTTGATTGACTCGTGTTGTAATTTATTTTTAACAAATTGGACTCCCAATTTCTCTTTCTTGAGACATTTCATGGGGGCTGTGATTAAAATCGGGTTGATAGCATCAGTCATCCCTTTGTTTCAAGAAGTTGAAGCCTAAAATACCACGAAGGCTGAATGGTGCGCTAAATGTGATGCGGCAATAAAGAAAGCTAAGATGATTGTGTATGTTTCCAGATGTCGCCAGTCGTAATGGAAGTATTGGAATCAACTGGGAAGGATCGGTTAGGCGATGCCCGACGACTGACATGAACGCCCTCAACCAATGTCTCCGCCTTATCCTGGGCGACTTGAAACCCCGCCTGGCCAATGGGATCCCAGAACTAGGCCTACCATCAATGGATCCACTCCGTCTCAAAAATGTCGCCTTCCGACATGGGAACGGAGCTGTCAAAATCGTAGCAGCTTTTCACAACGTTGAGGCGACGGGGCTCTCCCAATATGACCAATCAGATTTCAGGTAAGGGTCTTGCGCATGCTCCGTTTTCCGCTTGTTTCCTTCAACTCCTGCCATATTTATGTAATTTTTTTTTGTACAGAGTTGACATGAGCCGGAAATCCTTGACCTTTGACATGGGAATCCCGCAGATGAAAATAGTTGGAAACTACGACCTCTCTGGGAATCTCTTTGTTTTCCCTATTGGTGGGACTGGGAACTTCTGGCTCCATCTTGTTGGGATCGGACCAAAGGGACGTGGGGATTTGGAAATTGTGGAAACGCCCTCTGGAGGCTGGACTCTCCAGCTGCGAACGATTGACCTCGACTTGAGTATTCAAGGCATGAAAGTTCATCTCACCAATTTATTCAATGGGGACAAATTCCTTGGTAATACTCACGCATGATTTTCAGGAAATTCCCATCTTTACTTGAACATTGACCTTTTTCTGGTTCGTAGGGAACGTCATGAACAACTTTATCAATGAGAACGCTTTGGAGATTTTCAGTGAACTACGACCCCAGATTGCACGGCGCGTCGGGGAAATGGTAAAGGTTCTTACGAATAAGGCCCTTGGGGCCCTTTCGCCGGATTACTTTACAGATCTACTGGCGCCATCGCTGGTAGGAGGAAACAGTTCGAGGCCTTTGTAATAAGTACCCCAGGCCACGTCCTTTCCAGTTTTTAACCTCTTGAAGTTCAAAAACAATATTTTCAGTATTCATTTTTTACACAAATCCCACATGCCCTGAACGCTTTTGAAATGAAACGCGCCTTCCTATAGCAACAGCGCCAGCCAGCCACCATTTCGTTAATTCTAAATTGACTTAATAAATTTTACAAATCGGGTCAGAATAAAATGGAATCGACCAGTAAACGTACGACATACTCCGAACGTGGAATAAAAGCTCAACCCGTCTTATTTACGCTGATTCTATTCCTGTTGGTTTGCATCGCATGTGTCGTTGCTTTCGTCGTCTGGTATCGCTGCAGGAGTCAGAGGAGGAACCGTGCGAATCCGGAACAAGAAGAGGTCAGATCAGAAGCCTCTGTTTCATAAAACGACACCAGCCAGTTCATCTTCTGTAAGGAACAAAAACCACAAAGTTATTTAAAGACAAGGTCAAATGGACTGTGGGTTTAAAAGGTCCCTACAACTGACCTTCAGATCCCGTTATAAGTTGAAAACCTCAAAATGGTGCAATGGAAGGAGTGGAGTTTCATCGATACAAAGAAGCTCCGTTTCCTCGCCGGGGTCACCCTGCTCTCCTTCTTGTTGATAGTCACCGCGGCCATCTTAGCTGGCCGCCCTTGCCTCAAAGTCTGCTGGAGACGCTGCTGCGCTGAGCCGAAATGGAACCAAGTTGGACCCCTCGCCCTCCCAACAGAACCCTCATCAACCACTCAAGGCTCACAGTTCCCAAAACATGATTTTGTATAAAAGAATTCCAATTTATTTCCAATTCTGTATAACCAATCAACAATTTCCAGTACCCTTGTAATGCCAATTAACAAAATTTTGAAATGAATTTGTAGTAAATGTGTAATAAGTTTAACTCTCCCTTCCCCATCTAACCCAACCAACCGACCATCGCCGACAACTCACGAGTCCTCAAACTCCGGCGCACGCACGAGAAAGTACCAATCAATTCCTAACCTTTGACCTTTGCTTTTCGAAATAAGAAACTTAATTGAACCAATCATATTATTGCCTGCCTGCCTCAGAATTCCGCCTACTGACCTTGACCAAAAAAAATTAGTAAAAAAAAAACCTTTTTGTGCGCATCGAACTCACCCCGATCTTACTGGAGCTTTACTTGTAAATTACGTTTTTCCTCCCTCATTTTAAACTTATGAAAGTAGTGGTTTCTATTGGTCAGTTTGAAAAAGATCGGATCAAGCCCGGTGATGGAATTGTTTTGCTCAAGTGTGTGTGAATCAATGGTGTTTACATCCAAATTTAGTTTCTTTAAGCCTAAAGAACCAGTACATTAGTCGTGTTAACCTGAGGAGGTGGGGACCATTTTAACCATTTTTTTTTCTGAATTTTCTTGTAATTTTTTAAATTTTAACGTTATGTGAACCTGCCGCCTCTCGGGGAATCCAGTCTGCGTCAAAGGACAGACTGAAGTCACCCACGACCAAGTTCGGAAAAAGTACGGAAGGTCGCAGCGGTAGGCACACGACCTCCGCGCACTGGAGATAGGAAAGATTGAAGAAGATTTTGGTTTTATTTTTTTTCAACATGAGGTGAGTTAAGGCTGACAGGAGGACCGTTCAGAATCATTCCCAGTAGAACCAAAGTCCCAAGTCACCCAGGCACTAGACGAGGGGGACTTGGACGTTCCTGGCTCCTCCTACAAAAATGAACCAATCCAAAATGGTCTCCGCAAGCTCCCAGTGCCTTCCTGCCAAACCTTAGCCTCATGGTATTTTTGGGTGAAAAACTGTTATTAATTTTGACTTTTTTTTAACTCCGTCTGTTTGAGCGAGCCAACTGCCTTTAGTAAATTCCTAAGGGGTGTGATGATATTATCGTACGCGTTTAGGATCCCGTTAAAGTCTCCTTACTAAGGGACCCTCAACCCCCGGAAGGGTATCTGACCTGGTCAGAGTAATGCGGGTCACTGAGTAAGGAGAATTTAAAGGGACCATAAACGTTTAGGAGACGTGAGCGAAGCAGATCCGTTTAGTACTTAACTTCCTGTTTGTCCTCTCTGGTTATTATTAAATCTCTTTTGTTTTGGAAAACCTTGTTGGAAAATTTAAAAAGAGAAAACGGGTTCTACTGCTCATTGGTTAATAAAGGAGTCCAGCGCGATCTACAATCGGAGTCGATTTTCTCATAAGTTAGACGCGAGATCTGCTCGAGTCCGACTCTGAGGGTTTTGTTGTGGTATCGACACATGAAAATGGTTATCACACACAACGATGCGAAGAAGGTCACATCCACTCAACTTTTCCTACACGGAAGGCGTTTGGAAATGTTTTGCGGTTATGAGTTCGTAAAGGTGGGCAAGGAAACTCGTTCAAGTCTCTGCCACGCCTTGAGTAGTTGAACCTACAACAATGGCGGCAAGTCATGATATGACGAGCCACAAATTGGAGCGGGTGTCTTGATTGACTGGGATTCCAGCCAGTGTTGAGATTATTGATGGATAAATCCACCAATTATGCGTAACGCCATCATCAATGTAAATTAAAACTAACAACACTGAAACTTGCCTGCACTCAGCTAAATTAGACTTCCAATATAATACCAAATTCTTGTCAATCGTTCATAATACATAAATGATTTCATCGAGATAATTTCCAATTTTCAACTCAAGATTAACCATTGCCTGGAAGGGACTTATAACAGTACAATTAACTATGAACTATATACTATAAATCCAATTGGTAAGTGAATTGGCTAAATTTAGAACATTAAACTTTCCTGCCTACATTTGCAAAATTCAGAATTGAAGTGAAACAAAATGCAAATTTTGCAGTCAAAGAAAAGTAAAGTGCAGGCAGGCCCAACGTTAAAGTCTCAAAATACTCGTAACTTCAAAATACTTCAAATCTCATTGCCTCTGAACTTTTTTTTTTTTTGATTTTTTTTGTTTCTGAATGTTTTGCAATTTTTTTTTGTATGAATTTTCTCAATGGAGAAGAAAGGAGGCGGAATGCCGCAAAAAATCAAATTGAACTCATGAAATTTTGAAATTCTCTTACAATTCTTCTTGTAAATATGCCAATTAATTTTGGAAGGAAGAGGGGAATAAGAAAAGGTCAGCCAATTGGAAATTGTAACTTACAAATAAACCTGAATACGTTTTCTCTTCTTCTGCTCTTGCTGTTTTGAATTTTGATTTTTGGAGATTGTGGAGGTGATTTAGTTTTGTGGAGTTTTCTGGTGCAGAGGTGATTTAGTTTTGTGGAGTTTTCTGGTGCATGGAGAGCACAGCAACGGCCTCGTCGATGCGGGAGTTCAAGAGGTCACGGTCATCCATCAAGTGAAGGATCTCAGCATTGTCCATTTCCAGCAACATTCCTGTGACCTTCCCAGCCACGTCACGATGTCTCTCCTACAAAACAATGCAAAAATCAGAATCCATTTTAATAAATAATTCCGGAAATGTAACACGTGATTGTGGATTTCATACCTGAATGAGAGGGAACAAGCGTTCACCCAGCATTTGCTTCTGATCGCTGGGGTGAGCTGCAGCAAGAGCCGAGGCAGAAAGAGGTTCTTGTCCTGTGGCAACGGCAGCTTGACCAGGAAGCCCTGCAGTAGCAGCACGAACTGTTGGGGCGTATTTGAAGGGCTGAGCACCAATAGCAGGAACGTGTTGACGAGGGGTTGCCATCTGTTGTTGTACGTTTGCAACACGTGGAGCAGACACCACTGGGGGCGCAACTTGTCCTACAAATCGGAATAAATCAATTAATATCAAATGTGACACGGGGAAGGATGTGAAGTATAGTTAAGATTTTCTCAGGGTTTCCCAAAAACTCCTCACCTTGCATTGGACGTCCCATTTGACGAATTCCAGGTTGAGCGTTGATAGGTCCACCTGGAACATGAGCTCCACTGCGTGGGCGGAACTG
>JAQIWD010000500.1:0-20592 GCA_034694825.1 Anurida granaria
GTGAAAAGCCAGAAGTTTTTCCAAACAATTTTTCCAGCCCCTCCTCCGGCAGAACTGGAGTTTGTCCTTGGACCGAAAAAACTTTGGACCGAATTGACGCCACCGCCACCACCAGCAAGAGAGAGCGTGTGAGGTCTTGACGTCAAGCGTCATTCACCAAGGGACACGAAGGCCTCTGAGCCCCCAATACTTTCCAGTGTACTTGCAATTACTCCGTGTCATCTCAAGTGTCAACCAGGACCAGGACTGGGGACTGTTGTCGCAGAGATCAGTAGGATGCCAGGCGGAAATTGGAGGAGGACACGGGGAATAATGAAACTTAAAGCCCAGGTATGAATAATTCAGCGCCCCAAAATCTTACCCTGATCACTTCAGGACAGGCGTAGTGTGGTGAGCCACAACTGGTTTCCAACATACTCCCTTCCGGTTGAAGACTCGCCATCCCAAAGTCCGCCACTTTGATGTTATTCTTCTCGTCCAGGAGAAGATTCTCAGGTTTCAGATCCCGGTGACTGGAAAGGAAAAGAAAGGAAATGGAGGTCAGAGGCAACATCCGCCTTCTCTCCGTCTTATGCTGATAAGCACTTTCTCCAGCCTTTCTCCAGCCCCTACTCCCAAACTTACCAGATGGAATGACTATGACAAAAGTCAAGGGCTGAAATTATTTGTCGAAAGAAGCGCCGGGCTTCCTTGGGCGTCAGTCTTCCTTTCTTTACCAAGTAGTCAAAAAGTTCTCCGCCGGACACGTGCTCCAGAATCAAGTACCTGGAAAGAGACAGAATAGGTCAGAAGCCTTGCAGCGTGCACTGAAGCCAACGAACCAACCAATCAGAAATCAAGGATCAAATCACTTACAGATACTTTTTGTTCTCGTAAACATCAAATAGCCCAAGGACATGAGGATGCTCGATTAATTTCATTATAGCGATCTCCCGCTCCACCTGAGAATCAAAGGGGGGGGGGCAGAGAAAGTAATTAGGTCAGAGTTAAAATAGGCATTAGGCTATTTCTAGTTGTACTGTAAACAGTTGTAGGAAATCATCAAAACGCCTTGAAGCCCAAACGTCAATTAGAAGAAAGCAAGTGGTGTTTAATTTCAAATTGGTCACGAGAGGTCAATTAACCTAAAAACCTTTCGCAATTACCTTAGTGGTATGGGCACTTGGATTTAGTTTTTAACCGGGACAAATGGACTGGGCAGGAAATTAAAGTTCCAGGAAATGTTGTGTTCTGTGAACGGCCAAGGTTTGTTTTATTTTGGACACAAAGTGTGGTCGCCAGTTAATTGAATTCCGCCTTGGTTTGGGGTTTTCTTCATTTAATGAAAAATTTCCAAGAGTAGGAAGCGGTAGTGCGAACGCCTCCCTTTCTGCTGTTGATGATTTGGAAAGTTTTGAGCTCCTATTTATTATTCGAGTCTCCTTTTATGAATTCCGAGTTGGGAAAGTCATTCCGGGCATCGATCCCGTACATTTTAATTACAAGGCAGCAGAGGAGGAGGAGGCACGACCAGGCTTTTAAGTTTTATACTCATGTCCTCCCGCGCATTCAGGCCCAACACTTTTGTATTCTGCCTGTTAGTTTCATTCTTAAATGATTCAGGGATTAGTTCCCACTTCTTGTTTGTTTTTCCCTTACCTTCATTAACACGGATTCACTGAGCTTCTCCCTATTTATGATTTTGATTGCAACTTTCTTCCCCGTGACACAATGGATCCCCAGTTTCACAAGTCCTAGAGAACAAAGGAAAGGAATTAGTAATTGCAGGTTGGGAAATCAAGCCTGGACACTAACTGATTGTCTGTCGCAATTGTGCATAATCGGTCATGTTGTTAGAATCCAAATCAAAAGGGAACCTCGCTGTCATTCTTACGTCCACATCACTTTGTCATCCAGAATTCCCATCATCTGAATTGAAAGTCGCCCCCGCTTCGCCATTTTGAACGGGCGATTGGATAAAGCTGCCTTGTCTTATTCTCTTACTTTCAAGCCAGGAATTAAGAAGTCAAGTCAAAATTCTAATTGAATTTTCATCATTTAATAAAATCTGGTTCTGAAACTCCGAAATTAGCACCTCCTTTTCTCTAATCAGCCTCCGGAGATTTCCTTAACTCGAACAAAAGTGGAAAGACGGAAAAGTAGGAATGACAGCAGCTCCGGGAAAGTTTAAATTAAAAGGAAAGGACGACGACGGAGAAAGAGGTGGCGTGGGGAAAAGGATTTTGACTCTACACAGTGCACACGCTCCAATTAATTCCTAATTTAGAATCAATGATTGGTTGAATAGAAAAATGAAATTTGGGTTCTACTGGATAAAAGTATGGAGGGCACACAATTGAATGATTTTGCATATTTCCCTCCCTCCATAAGCTTCAAACCCAAATCTCATTCTTCCTTTCCTTCATCCTCATCTGCGCGACAGAGAAAGGAGCTTCTTTTCATAAAAAAAGAAAATTCTGCCATACTTTCCCCACCTAACAAGATCCGTTTTGGTTAGAAAAGTCTGAACCTGTTGACTAAGCCAAGACTTTCACAAATTGACCTTTCACCTCTTCCTCCCTGTCAAGGAAATAAAACTTTTATGAAGTTGCCGAGCATCCGCACTCTCAGGGAAGGAACTCACTGCGTCATGGGACAACTTTCACCAAAGCGGAAAGGACAAGACAAGACTTTCATTCATTTTTCATCCCTATCCCTCCGCGTTTTCTTAAGTTTGCTAGAATGGATTACTTGTAAATTAATATAATAAAAAGTATTTTCTCCCCGGAGGAGTTGAAATTCTAGAATAATTGATGTTAAAAATCCGGGTGTGGAGTCTAAATTGGAAGAAAAGTGCCCGTGGCCCCCAACTTTTTCTATAATTCAAACCCGGCAAACATTTCTGGAGGTTTCCGGAATGAGGATTTGAAGTGCTAATAAACCAAAACTTTTGGCCCCGTAATGGTCCTCGCTCGTAATCCATTTGGAAGGGAAATTAACGGTGCCGCTGCCGCTGAATTCGAATCCCAGCGTCTTTTGAATTATTTCACACTTTCTTCCAAGTATAGTCAATGGGAGAAAGTTTTCCATCAAAACGGGATGTCACACTATTAATTAGGCCCAACCTCTCCCCGCACTGCCGCTTCTTTCGAGTCTAATTCACAGTGAAAGTAACTTTCTTCAAGCACTGACCCTTACGAGGGAACCTCGCCGGGTGTACCCGCCGCCGTACCAAAATTCCACCAATAAAAATTATTATCATTCAATGCCATCACAAATGGCGTCGTTATACACTTTGACAGCGAGGAGTAGGGGTTTATAGGGTATTTGTATTCAGAGCAGACAATCGGGACACCCCGTCAACCTTCCAGGGGGACTTGTATTGATTTCTGGCTGTTCCTAAGAAAAAGGACGACAGAGACTGAACATTTCATTCCAGTTGACCTTGCATTTGTGAAGTTGCAAGTGTTAGAAGAAAGGTTACATGGGTAAAATAATGGAGCCTATCCATGGGATTATACGGCGGAAATGAATGACTTATAACCCCATTGTCCTAACTACACACAAGACAAGAAGACAAGGAGACAAGACGAGACAATTGGAATGGATGACGCGTGGAAATCCTTTCCTTCTTCCTATCCTCCTTTCTTTCTATTTCTCCAATTTCCCATTTCCCCAAAGTATCCTCGTTTCGGAATGAAATGGGTTTCAAAAATTCATTTATGAGGACAGAGGTGGGGCCTTGGAATAAAGAATGAATAATTTTATGAAATATACATAGCATAGCAGTTGGTCCTGTTTACACTTTCTAAAAGGTATCAACAGTTTCCGTAGTTAGTTTGCCCAAAAGAAGGCCAAAGGGAGTTTCAATTATTCAAAGCGTTAACGAGGAACTTTCTCCATTTCCACATCGTTCCTAACGATGATTTCTACGGGCAACAACCCTGATGCCTCTTCAATAATTTTCTGAAAAATACTGAAAAGTGGGATCGGATAGCGACAGCAAACAGCCAAGGGTCGCCAATATTTTTAATTTTACTAATGCAAAAGTCAACCATCCTCTGCTGGAAATTGGAAATGAGGGTGTGGCCTGCAGTGTGGCTTGGGGAAAGTTAAATAAAAACTGTCATGCCTGGCTATAACCTGAAAGGTGTATCCACCCGTGTGGTTTTCGAAATCCGCTTATATATGCCGATATAAAATCTTCTCTGATCTTCCCTCCTCGTCCTCGACTGTGTTTGACATTTTCAAAATTCCTGTTCTGAAAAGCTAATTTTAAAAGACAACAACTTAGAACTTGGAGCGGGTGGCTGGGAAATGTCTGGAGGAAAAGAAGAAAGGAAGCCCAAGAAAGTTGCTGGGAAAAGGATCCCCTGGTTTTTCCATCCCATTGCTTCGAAAAATGTTTCATCTTCTTCTTTTTCCGTATTTTCCTTCGTCTTCGTTTTCCTCCATTGCCTCAGCCACTCATTCAATACTTACAGGAATACACGAAATACGACTTTCACTCGAAAGGAAAATTGAGTCAACTGAATGAGTTTTTGTGTTCCTTTAGGCTCTGATTTCCCTTCCTTACACACTCTTACCTTTCCCTTCTAACTCCTATTTTAACGTCTGAAAATGTACGACTCCCATCTTGACTTTCTATTCATGGCACCACTACTATTATTTTTCCTCTTAAAAGTTTCAGACTCGGAACCTTCATGAAAGTGAAAATACGTCCGGTTTCAGTGTAACCGTTTCCCCAATTTCGTTCCGAGTTCCGGTCGGATTCCGATTGCGTCATTTTTAGATCAAACGCTGTCGTAAATTCAGCGCTGTCCATACATGCAAGCTGTTGGAAACCATTGTATGTCCAAATACTCACAGCCCACTTTTGACGTAGAATGCCCACGTATACATGGTGCAGGAGTTCGCATGTCAACAACCAACCCTTGCTTAGCAACCAGCTTAGATTGACATCTTCCTGATCCTCAATTGAATCGGTCGAGTGTCACAAACCGGGCATGCGTCTGAGTGCGTACGTCCGACCGGACCGCGGAAGTGAGTGACCAGTCTCCGTTTTCAGGTGATTGATCCTTCCTATTCTTAACCCCTAAACTATCCAGGAAATGTTGCTTCTCCATCTGGAAACCTTGGAGACCGGCAACTGGAGATGTCTGTGCGTCATTCGTCAGATGCTTCGGTGGATTTGTATCGATTTCAAAGAGTCGGAATTGAGCAATGTCATTAATCACGGAAGAGTTCCCTGTCCTTCCTTACCTGTCTGCCCCTTTCCCAGCGTCTTCTCGAGGCGGTATGGACCCACAAACTGGAGATGGTCAACGTGGACCTCCTTGTTCTGCATGTTGGAAGAGGAAATGTTCCAAGACCCTAAAATACGCGCACCACTCACTCCTCACTGGATCCGGAGCACTTAACTTGAATAATGTTACACGGATAAATTGATTAACCCCTAGTATCCTATACCTAACAATGCTCCTCGTTATGAGAGTCTAGAGAATGTCAACAGTGAAAATCCCCTTGATTGGGATGCCCAGTGACAATGGTGTCCTCTGATGTGGTGCTGAATCATGATGTGTCCAAAGTCCAGCAAGATCTTCCAGCCGCGGAGAAACCGTCGACTCGAGAATTACTGGCTATCTGATTCGGATTTTCTCTGCATTGTACCCTTTTCTTTTTTGGGCAGAGGGTCCCCTTTCTCGGGTTTTTCTGGCTATCTATGTAGGAAGTCAGAGAAAGCATAGGGAAGGGAAAGGATCCATCCAAGTTTCCCATGTCCTTTCACCCTGTAGAATGAAACATGAGGAGAAGTGGTACGAGAGGGGTGAGCAGCGCATGGACGGACTTCGGATCGGGATCCGAACTTTTCCGTACCGGCGGATGACGGGGACCTCAGTCCCAAATCCGACACGCCTTTATCGATTACTAAGGACAGAACTGCACTGCACTACTCCGATTCCTCCATTCACAGTCCCATTGCGGTAGTCCTTTCTACCAAGGCCCTTATACTACACGCTTTCAAACAAGTCAAGGTAAAATTCCAAGTGAAAGCGCGCTTTCACCACTCCCCATGGCAGGCAGGAATTGAACGCAACCGAAAGTGGCGGGCGGAGTGACCCAGGCAGGCATTTTCAAATTCCAAGCTTTGATGAAATTTCAAAAGTGGGGACCATCAGTACGTCCAATTGAATCCGCTGACATTTTTAATTTCAAAATTCTTGAATTGGGGGTATACATATTGGGAAAAGGAGCTGCAGGAGTTGCCATCATCTCTAAGCTGACGCACGTGGGCAGACATGACACCTACGTTCATTAAATTGCGTTGTGGTTGTTGTTGGGAATCCTGACAAGTTGATTTCCCATCCACCAAAATAAAGATATAAACAATTAAAGATAATTACAGTGGACCTGCTCCTTTAATTCACGTTATGCAACCTAGTCAAGCGTTCAATATGTAAATAATACCAGTTAGTTCAGATGCAGCAATAGTGGGGTCTAAGGCAGAAATTAGCCACAAGCCAATAATGCCTTAAATTATTTGAAATTAAGCTTCTCTATCTCTACTCAACGATGAAGAAGTGGAACAAAGCCCAAGCACTATGTACATTTTGGTTGCAAAACATGGAATGAATTTGGAAATTAAGGTAAATGCACAACGGCAGGAGTACGAGACAGATCCTGTCATTTCCAAATAAGGAATCATCATCGGCGGTCAAATTCAATCACGGTGCCCAGGGTCAGTTCGGCTCTACTGGTGACCCCCCGCCGAATCCTTCCTACAAGGATGTCACGCTTCCATTGGTAAAAAATGTGGAGAGGAGACGTGATTTTGGACGTGGGATGCCTACGTTCAAATTCACAGCCAAAGAATTCATTCGTACCCAAATGTTTTGCAACATTTGACGCACAACAATGGACTTGTAGCAAAGAGTCAGGAGCCCCACAAAATGAAACGCAGGAAACAATGCTGGCGGATACGAAGGAATGGAATGTGAGCTCTTCCTTTAGCCTTCCCCATAGAGAACTACCAAAACGGAAATCTTTTTTTGTGGGCCCATTAGAGCGAAGCGTTCCTAACGAAATGTAACTTTACAAAAGTGTTCTTGGTTCATCGTCCCTGGTTCTCCATTCATTTCGATGTTCATGAGGATGTTGTTGTTCATGAGTGGAGTTTTTTAATTTCGTTATTTTGAATTCCTACCGCCAATTAATTGGGAGATGCGCACGCATTCATAGCTCATTCCAAGGCCAATTGGAAAGGATTCAAGTTATTGCAATTTAATTAATCACGACTTGACAGAAATAAACGTTCGGCAAGGTAGGGGAAAGGGGGAAACTGTCAGTTTCTTTGTACCTTATATTAGAATTTGTGTTTTTTTAATTCGTGGAATTGAAACCCGCCGCATTTTGTACCAAACCAAGTTAACATTGACGGGAGGAAGGTCAGGCGTGATGGGGACGCACAATTACGCTTGAAAAACTCATTTGGAATACAAATCAGTTGCAAAATTATTTTAACTTTGTTGTGGACTGAAGATATGGAAACGACGAAGACTAAACTTGATTATTCCGCTCTTATCCCTTTCATTTAAGATGCCCAATGGTAATTTGCAATTACTCGTAGTGTCATTCTGATGCTGTGGGGCCAAGTTAACTTTTTATCCTCCAAGATCAAACAATCTCAGCCTCCCCGTCATAATAACAAACGGGGGATGCACACTATTGCAAAATATTAATTTTAAATTTGCAGATACAAGGAGATAATACAAATGGGAGTGGCTGGGAATAATTAGGAATTACTGAGGTGCGGTTTTAACTTTTCCATTTGCTATTACAGCATGTGTAGTCAAATTGATTAATTTATCAAATACAATTCCCAATTGAACTTTCTCCACTGTTGTGGTTTCGCAATTAAATTTTGGGCAAGGTGGGAATTAGGCAAGAACAAAGAGATGAGCAAGGAAGGATGGGGTTATTGACCTTTGTGGTCCATCCGCGTCTGCGCACTGGAACTGTTTCACATTGCCCCAGTTAGAGTACGGTGAGGATGCTGATGATGATGAGTAGTGATCACAGATGGAATTTCTTTCCGGGTTTCCTGTGGTGCGCGGTTTACATTATGTTTTTATCTTTTCATATCCCCATTTACCTGTTGACGAATGACAGCCATTGGCTAATTGGAAATTATGTTGCGAAAAAACTATATTTTGCAATACAAAATCAGCCAAATCAGAGGGTTAAAGTAATCTCTGATACGAGTACCAGAACTGGCGGAAATTCTTCACGCAAACGCGTCATCTTCCGCCTCAACGTTTCTGCCGCTGGAGAGCTTACTATAAATTATGAGCTCCTCGTTAATCTCTCCGCAACAAAAAAATTTAAAAGCATAGAAGATGTCCGAAAAAATTGGTCCACGATTTCCCAAGAACGGAAGTGGAGACATGCACACTTTTTCTACGGCGGATGAAATTAATTTTCGCACAAATGAAGATGAGACAAGGCGTGTGTTTGGTTTCCGCTTTTATTACTCATCAAAATTTGGTAGCTTGGGTTGTCTGATTTCAACAAAACAAGGTCATTCGTACTTGCGTACATGGAGGTCACTGCGACATTAAGGACAAGAATACGCAGGAACATCCCCTTTTACGCTATGTTATGCTCACAAACTTTCCCATTTGGAATTCCTAAGTTAATAACAATGTGAAATGAATTAAATTCGTAAGCATAAAGTGATTGTAGCATTGTCCTACATTAGTAACTCATTTTGTTGTCACATTGTCTTTTGTCCATTTTTAATCTTACAATTCGCAATTGTTAGTTAAATGGCATTGATTCTAAAGCTAAATTTACATGGACACCATTTCCAATGGAAGAAAATGAAGAGCCGAATGCAAAACTTGCAAAAAATGGTTACTTTGAATTCTAATTTAATTCGCCCCTTTAAATTCAATGGAGCTTCCCGCGTTTTTTCGTTGAAAATTTTAGAATTCCCGAGTTAAGTGTAGTGTCCAAAGACTGACCTGTTCGTGCAGTAAACCATTTAACAAAACAATTTAAATTCCAGTCGAGGCATCAGTAAAAGTTAAATTTTTTCCCACGATCATCACTGCCAGAAATAATAACCATCTCAGGTCCTAATAATAACTCCAGGCCCAATGCAAATAAATTTCGCAACAAGACAAAGACAAAGGAAATAATTGGCAAATTGCTTTGTTTTCCAGTACGGCGTTCCATAATTTATGGCCTGGCTAATGTAAATCATGACCAGAGAGTCTTGCATAAATCAAAACAAAATGAGTGTCGTCAAACGCTTGACACTTGACGCTTGATACATTAAATTAATCGTGAGACAAGGGAGCAACACTGGAATTATTTAACTCGCTTTATCCAAACTACAAACTGAATCGGGTTAAGTGTCGTCTAATGATGCACTGATGACGAATTCGATTGTAAACTTTTCCACATCACTTGATTAGATTTATTTGAAATCAGGACCCTGTCAATGATACTCACTTGCCAATTTGTAATAACAACATCCGACTGAGCCCATTGTTTGGCGGATGGGAATGACTCACGTATTGAATTGTAAATGCATCAGATTACACCAAAGTTCCAATCCTACTCCGTCACTCCTCACTTACGCTTGGTATACTCGAACCGGAAATTCAAGATTTTTGTCGAATATTTTCCCAACACTAAAAGGTAGACGTACTACACAAGGAGGAGAACCCCATGACAAAGATCGTTTCGTCACATGAAAACTGACAGTGACACTGTCACTTGCATATGGACAACATCCCCTAACATGGTAATTTTAGGATGAAAACCTAAAACTACAACGGTCCCTGCCAGTAAGTCTCATCCGCACTTCCTAATTCCAACACCCACTTCCGGTCCTCTATCTTTTTATACAGGAAAACATTTTGCCTGGTTGCTTTTTATGCTTTGAACAAATCAGCACAGGGTCAGGCGCTGGGATTGTTTTGCATTTTTTTAAAATTTGCAAATCTGCAGTTTCCCGACAACTCATGTCACTTTCAAAAGACGTCTCAACTTTTCCTTTGTTTTTGATTCTTATCGGGATGAATGATCTGACTGAGAGATCTTGAATTTATGACCGCGTGTGACAATGGGAAAGTGGAGGAGGGGTTAAATCTGGTGACTCTTACCGTACAACATGCATAACACCTTTTTATTTTGTGGGGATTATGCCAATTCACAACAATAAAAAGGATTTCACAGGGACACGCTCTCAGGGATCAAGTTTGAGGAGATGCTTGTACTTGGAATGCATGCCAAATTGCAAATTGACTAATTGAGTTCTCTTAACAAGTGATCATGCTCCACCCCCAATGTGGGTCTTGTTCAAATGAAAAGGGAACTCGGATTCCGGCCTGCTTCCTCTTCATCTTAAATTCGCATTCAGATTTTGACACAAGTGCAAACATATTTGTAAATAAACTTCCTTCCTTCCTTCAACAATTGGAGTTAGACATCATCCCATTTTCCTTTTATTTTGCCATTTCTATATCAGATGATGATGATGGTGGGGTTGAGTGTTTGTAGGGTGGTGGATTCGTAAATGGCAATTGACTCTGTGAGTCAACTAACATCGCAACTCATCGCAGCATCAGTATTACTCTGACTTTCCTCTTGCAACCACACACCACAAGCATCTCTCCAGTACTTTCTTGCTTAAGCGTCCTTATAATTATTGTAGAACTCTGTTCCATATTGGCCCCACCTTCTGATCCTATTACCACCACCACCGGTCGTGCCTAAACTAAACAATTGATTTGGGATTCAATTAGGCCAAGTCTTAATGACTTGATTAGGACGCTTGGACTGAATACTAAAAAAGAAAGTTTTGTAAACTAATTACCAGGAGTAGTGCTTTTTCTTCTGGTAAATCTGTGTTAACCGTTTTGGCTGGAAATACTGGAAGAACTGGAAGGCAAAAGGGCCTTGGACTCTAATCTATTCCTACAGTCAGAAGATAATTCTAAATCACTCTCCCTTGCCACTTAGTACATCTTACATGTGCGTCTCGTGTGGCTCACTTGCCTTGAATTTGGGAGCGTCTTAAGATCCCTGATTGGTTCATGACCTCATCTTTATTTAATCTCAATGATAGAACCCCATGCTGAGCGTATCATCATCTCCTCATCTTCCACCACCATTTGGAATCCCAGGGAAGATGGATCTTAGGAATTAATCCGAAAGGTAAGTCTTAATCTTTAATCCTAATTCTTCCTTTTGTTTAATTTGAATTGAGTTCAGGGCACAAGCTATGTCACCCCAACTGGATCATACGACGCTTGCCAAAATATTAGCACCATGAATGGGTAGCCAATCAGAGCAACCAGCTCCAGTGAATTTCCTTTACAGAATGATAAAGTTGTCATTAGAGGTAGGAGTGCGCTGATAAGGGAGATACAAACTCTGTTTGTCATTCAGCGTGTTCCTGAATTAGCCTTTTGTAGTAGTCTAAATCCCAATAACAATTGAGTAATAGTCAATGCTCAATGCCATTTACCAGTTAACTTCACAGCTCAGCGATTCGTAGAAGCTCAAATAGCATCTTAACTATTATGGAATAGTGAGGGGAACAGGTTGCATCGGTGGCAGTATTCAATCGGTCAAGGTTCATCATCATTCCTCACGTGCGTCCCATTTAATTCCATGTCTTTATTTTTATTAATTTCCCAAATCAATAATTATGAAATTGATCTCTCCAATCCTGGGTTGGATGATTGTTGAGGACGCCATTCATGAAATGTCATTTAATGTCAGCCCTCCTGCTGTTCCTGGCGTGCGTCCTCCTCATCCTTTTTAAATTATAATGGAAAGGTAGGATTATGCTTCTGAAATCACAATGTCAAGGCGAGTGAGCAAAAAATTATTTTATTAGTATGCCAAATTATGCCCACTTCATCAGGAATGATGAGTCAGATGAGAATATAAGTAAAGGCCGTAGCTATTAACACTACGAGTAAGGGCGGCTGAAATTTATTGCATTTCTGTGCATACACACACCTGGTAGAGGGATCGTGTAGGTGGAACATGGCCAGGATTCTATAGAATCCTTGTTGGAAACTCCATTTATGCTAATTATTCCAGCAATTTGAACATCTCGATTCATTACTCATCCCCGTAGGAGGTTCTGGGAAGATGCTAAAGCTTGAGTGTATCCACGCCTTACGTAGTTGTCCATCCACCTGGGTGACATGGATAGGTAAGACGTAGTGGGAATACTTAAGGTGACGTAACCCCCACAAACCCGTCAATGAATCCTTAATTAATTGTATTGCATAATTTTTTGCATGATTTTTCAAAGCACGTCCTTCCTCAGCTCAATTAACTCCTTCTCCAAAACGGAATTTAAAACAAGTAATGATAAGTTAAGGTGATGCGATTCAAGTGATCCCCATGCATTCAAATGTTTCCATTATCCTTGCACAGACTTTTTCTGGAATAACCAAAATGCCATAAAGTTAATAACGCCTTGTACATATTTTAAACAGAAAAAAGTTTGTAAACCATTGAAAATAGAACTAGGGCATTTTGCATTAGGCATTAATGTGTCAACCTCTTAACTTAAGAGTCTTAAGAGGAGAAAAACTAGCATTTTTTCAAGTAAAATTAGAACTAGACATGAAACATCACGTCCGCCGATTTTGTTGCTCCCATTTTTAATCTGTCCGATCTTCGTTTCGGCAGACTCCTCATACACAACAATTTTTTGACAACAAAGAAACTGCTTTCGCTGGGTTCCATCTTACAATTTTTTACGAGTTGACATAAAGTTTTTTTTTGGCGGGGGTGGTGGAAATTGATGTCGAGTGTTCGCATTCGCATTCCAAACAAAGGAAAAACTAATTGGTACAATTACCTCCTAAGCATCGCAGCATCATCCCCCTTGAAACATCAGACCAGCGGCAGTGGTGTAAAGTTGCAAGTAGTTTAAACTCCTTGACGTCCCCGCATGATCCGTTACGGGATCTCAAATTATTCAATTACTTTTCCTAAAAATCTTGAAATCTTGGGTGTAGTTTAAGCGCAGTTGACAGTTGCCTGCTAATTACATTTCGGTAAACAAGGAGGGAATTATACTCAGTAACTGCGAGGAAATTTGAAAATTATGCCACACCGTTTTCCTGGGATTTACTGCCACTGCTGCTAATTGTTGTTGTGTCGCTTTGATTGCCAGAATTCCCTCCGTAAACTTAATACGCAATGAGATACTGTGGCATTTTAGAAGGAAAAGAATAGAGAAAGTTCCCATTGTGCGTTGTTTGTCACATTATTCCCTGGGCGAAGCGATGGTGGAGTTGACTGATTTTGACCTAACCTGCCAACGCGAAATGTCGCTAATGTCGCTAATGACCAGTTTCACTCATAGTCATCATCCATCCGAACAATATTGGTTGCTGATGAGAAAGATTCATCCTTTGCCACAAATCAGAACTCGACGACGCATAAAAATCACGAGAAAATTCTAAATAGTCATCTCGTAAACAATGCGTCTCTTCAAAACTTGCTCATTAGAGTAATGGGCCACTCATTGCATCGTAGTCTTTACGGGAAATCATGTACACGTAATTTGGAATTTTTTAGTAAAATTTTTTCAAATGAATCTTTCAGAAACATGCAAAAAAAACATAATTTGTGTCCCTGTGTTTCTTCCCGAGGAAGAATGGCCCATTCTATTCGCATTTGTTTCCTAAGAATTTTTACGGTGGTCCAGCAGTTTAGTGTCATGCTGCTCCGATTTCTGGGTTGATTTGACTGATTTCAAGAATATTTTGACAGGACAACTTGTTTTTAAACTGAAATTTTGATGGCCGTGACTTATATCTAAGGAGAATCAAAACTAAGTTTCATAATGATGAATGAAAATGAAAGAATAATGACAGTGGAGACTCTCCCATGAGTTGGGTGGGATTATGAAGACAATTAAATGTTAACGCATCACTCCCCACTTTGCTACAAGGAGAAAACAGAGTTGTTAATAATAACTTTTTCATAATCCAATTCAAATTGTGATTCATAGTAAGAAGTAGGCAGTTCCTAGGCATTCCTTTGTTAATATTTTGACCCCTTGCCGACTAAGAAACCGTAAATGCGTCACAGTGAGCCACAATCATCACACACAGGGATCACAATTTTATTTTTATCCTTCCATCCAACCAAGGTGTGGAGAGAAAGTGAAATCAGATGAAGATTTGGCAGCATCCTCCATCCTGCCAATCCCCAATTTCCCCTTGCCCCATGTTGACATCTTTTATCTCCCTACATCTAAACTTGCCGTTTAGTTTCTTAATTGTTGGTTGTGTCAATATTATCTAAAAGGTTTCCAAATAACTTCAATCCTGAACCATTCTACAACTTTTCAATAATGAAAGTGGCTTGCAAAATGATGCTTTGCATCCCTTGCATTGTCAATTAGCTCAACATTTACTCAAATTTGGTCAAACGTTATTTGGTGTATCATATAAGTTTTGTTTACGCTGGAAATGCATGGCAGGAAAAGAATGTACCGGATTCTAAGAATCAATCACATCCATGTTCGACCAATCAGAATGCTCGAACATAAAATTGTGCTTGGTGGTGCACGAAGATTCCGTTCCACGTCACCTCCAGAATGATGCCAATTTCCATTGTTGGGCGACGGACATAGTGGTCTTTATGAGTGATTGGTTGCGTGTCGGTTCGGGTTGTACATTTCCATTCATTAGACCTTGGTCAAGCGTAGGCACCGTTAGTTGCTGTAATTCATTCCAGTAGCATTGTTGGAAATAAAACGATTTTTAACTATTTTTTTTTAATTTCAGGGGACACGTCAAGGACCCGAATTGACCAAGACCAAGACCAAGCCGCATTACGTGGCCCTGCCAATTGAAGTCCGATAAAAGGTGAGATTCGTTTTTTTTTAATTCTTCTTAAAATTTAATGTTTCAAAACCAAATTTTTCGACGCTTGGGAAGCGTAGGAAGCATGAATGCTTGAATCTCTGAAATTTCTATGAACCTTCGTCCAAAGCTTTTGATTTCTAAATTGACGCGTCCCACTCTGATTTCCTTTAAATTTTGCATAAAATGTAGGATTTAGGAAATGATGGCTACCGGGAGTTGCATAAGAGGCGCGTGAGTTCAAAAGGTCTTTAACTTTTGGTCTCACCCTAAATTCAACGCAGGAAACTATTCCTGCGCGTCCCAACTTCCATTTCCTCTCGGAATTTAATTGTTCTCTCCCCCACAATCCCAGCTTTATTTGGGATGTGTGCAGTGGGTGGGTCAGTGCGTTATGTTCCCAGTAATCACGGGAGAACAATTGTGTGAATTTGAGCATGGACAGTTATTCTTTTCCACCAACATTTCCTAAGTTAGCGGAGGATTGGGTGATGGATGGATGATGCCATTCAGACTGAAGGAATAAATGGAATTCTTATTCCAAAGGTGATCTTTATCAGATCTCATAGCATAAGGGACGGACAGTGAACACGTAACCTCTAATAACACTTGTTGATCTGATCCCTACATACTGACTGGCTGTCAGTGTACTTTTAACGTTCAACCTCGTCAGTTGATCTAATTGATACGAAAATACGCTGGTAGTAGGACCCCATTTAACAATGTGAGAGACTCCCGACCCAGTGTGAATTAGAGCATTACCCCATAGTGTTTGGAGGAAAAAAAAGAAAAAAAAGAAAAAGAAACGCCAAATGTGAAGTTAGTAACTGAAGTGGTCTCTTAAACCCTAGTTTTTTCTCCCTCAATTGAAGTAAATCAAGAACTAATTCAGCGTGGACCGTTGCTGAGGAGCGTGGACGCATTGGACCTTATTAGTTCATCGTTCATCGCCATGTCCACTCGGCCATAAATCTTTCAATGAGGTCTCCCCGCGCGTGTCACTTCACCGCGTCAATTATAGTCAGGCAGAGGGTGCGAAATTGTTTATATTTACCCTTCATTTCATTGCAAAAATTAAGCCAGTAGAAAGAGGCAGCCTTCACACGGTATTATGAAATACAAATTATACGCTTAAATTAAGTAATCCCAGCTAATTCCCACCAGAAAATTATTAAGTCACTCAACAAGTGAAATCAACATGCCGCAATTAGACCCGTTTTGATAAACAGAAACTCACGTTACAAATTGTAACTTACAATGAGAAAATGGGCAATATTTTTTTGGTAGACGGAGAATGCCAAAAAGTTGGGCCGTTTTACGAGTGGATGCATTTTTTCGGGTTTAGTTTGAAATTATGGGGAAATGGAAACGTAAATAAAATAGCGCAGGGCGCAGGAGGTCAGAAATGGAGCCGGAAATGAATACGGGTCACGTGCTTCAACGGTAATTGAGTTTAGGTTCACTGACGTCAGAAACTTGAAAAGTTATTAGATTAACAGGAATTGGGTTAATTTACTTTGCATTGTCTTCCAGGATAGGCTCAGGTTATTGTGATTTTTCCTTGTGATAACAGTATAACTTTGACCTCTTGGTTGTAAGCAAGAAAATTGTGCATGGACTCATTTCCATTCTAGTCTGATTTCATCGCCTATTGTTTATTTTTAGGGACCTTCTTGGAAATTGTTGACATCATCCTCCACATCGTGACGACGAGGGACTTGGGTTCCAGAACTCTTACCCACATCACAATTCAAGGCAGGAAGAAGGACGCTTTCCACTGAGGGACAGATTAGAGAGTTTTATCGAGGCAAAACTGTGTCATCGTTTTCATTGTCAAGTGGAGTAAGAAGGCAGCCAGAGCACAGTGAACTTTAGAGTGGTAGGACTTTAGAGTGGTAGGACTTTAGAGTGGTAGGACTTTAGAGTGGTAGGACTTTAGAGTGGTAGGACTTTTGTCCTAAGAAAATTAAAGATACAAAGCATTAAGTTCCTCTTCATATCCAAGTCTTCCTCGTGCCCATCTTAAGTCCCGAGAGCCCAATTCCCAAAGACTTGTCACACGACGCCGGGATTATTCAGACGGAACTGAGACCGTTTCCGCGGAGGAACTTTTTAGCGCAAAATATAAAACTTGTGTCAACAAGAAAGATGTCGGCGGGAGAATCTGGACCAACGACGCCGACGCAACACCGTCCTTTGTCTCGCCACCTCTCCACCCCCCATCTAGAAACATTCCGGGTAACACGAACAGCCAGTAGTGTAACCCCAACTAACAATTACATTCAACCACAACCATTGACGTCATTCAGCACGTTTGCCCACAACAAATCTAGACCCGAACTCCAGCCTCGTATCCAGGATGACCCGAATCCTTACAGCGTTAGCAGGATTGATGAACTCCGAATTCAGATTCAAGATCCTTACAGAATTCGCACCAAGTCAACGATTCAGCTCAATAGTCCCACGGCTTCACAGCGGAGTAGCAGCGTCCACTATTACCAGGAATTGGAAGATTATGACGACGATGGGGTACATGAGGTCACTTTTGTTCAGCCAGATGAGGACCACTTGGCTGAGAAATTGGCAAACCTTACTAAATTTTACAAACGGAGTAGTTCCGGTAAGTACTTTAGAAAATTATTGTGAATATTGCGAAATATTAGGGATATACAAAGCAGAGCATATTTTTGGTAACGTAATTTCCAATTTGCAAACTGCGCATGCAAATTTCAGCGATTCAGTTATTGCCACTGTTGGGGAATCCTTATCGTCCTTATCAATAAGTCTTTGTTACACTTGAAAAGTGGAGAAGATTAGGAACGACTATTCATTTCAATTGTGATTGCAGTAAAATTGATTCAGTTCCCCTTCAGTCTTACAGGATGCTAAATATAAAAAGTTAGTTACTCAATTACTAAATTTAGCTTCAGTTACAGCCAGTTTTCATTTTTCGTCAGATTTTATCTTTATCCAATTGGTGAGAAATGAACGGTAATTGCAGAGTTTTTTTTTTTTTTTAAATAGTTAATATTTCGAATTTAATTTTCAACAAAGTTAAACCCGGA
The DNA here is from genome assembly GCA_034694825.1 of Anurida granaria. NCBI lineage: Eukaryota > Metazoa > Arthropoda > Collembola > Poduromorpha > Neanuridae > Anurida > Anurida granaria. The sequence continues at coordinate 17,960 of JAQIWD010000500.1, forward strand.
AGAGAGAAAGATGCTTGGAAAAGACGGTTCACCCTTGGAAGTCATTGACTCATATTGTTCTATTCATTATTTGTGTAGGTGGATATGAGATTCCTGATACGGAAGGGTCAAGTGGAGGAAGTTCCGAGGATTTGCCCCTCCCACCCAGCGATACTTCCGAAGAATATTCCCATTCCCTCAGCATAAGCGCCTCCTCAAATTCCGACGGAATGAGCCCGACTCCTGGGAATTTCCACGACACGGAAACGCTGACCCCTTCCCCAACAAACATCCCAGAAAGGGACAGAGCCCGGATTGAGCTTTCCCTCAAGGGTAGGAAGACTGAAATTTACGTTTCCGACTCCCTTGCGAACCTCTACTACAAGGGCAAGAACCCACCACGCCCAAATTCCTCAGGCTCAACAACCCCGTCCATCTCGTCAGGCTCAACCCAAGTACAAAATGACAGCGTGGAGTGGATCCTGAAATACTGTGGCGTTCCAGTCCTGCTATTGGATACGGGGGAAACCAAGTCCCGCGACAGGAGAAAAATCCAGATTGTCCTGGCTGAACTCGGGTCTGGTTTGGCCCTATGGAAGGACACGATTGATAATTTGAGCAGTTACCGAGTGGTTGGTGGGGATGGGGCAGAGGTGTCCACCTTCCATACCATGCATCTCTCAGTCGATCATACAAAGGTCGTTGGGCTTTCCTTTGACAACAACGGGAGCGCGGACAAGTTCTGGAAGCAAGTAGAGAAGCTGACATCGGACTTTGCAAATATTTCCCTCTCCGGCTCCAAGCACAAGAACAAGAAGGAGAACAAGGTCAAGGACAAAAAGAAGAAGGGAGGTGACAAGTGGGTCCGACCGAGTAAGAATGATATTTCGACCCCCTGTGGATTCCACCATGTTTCTTCCCTTGGCCCCAAGGACAAACATCTCTTTTCGTCACTTCAGCACTTTGTCACGGGGAAAGCCGCCATGGCTCCTGGAATTACCACGACTCTGCCTCACTGAAAATCCTAGCGTTCACTGCTCAAGCCAACTACGCCCGAGTCCCTGTTACCGTTGGCTGTTTACAATATTACAATATTATAAAAATTCAAAATATATATGAAATGGTAGCTAATAATGAATAAGTTGGATAAGAAAGACTGAAGTGGTATATTTAATTAACAAGTTAACACTCCACCCAATGATCATCCAACCAACAAACCTTTGTCGCCGCTTTGTTACCAGTAGCTCTTGTCCAAGAAAATAATTTATCATTTGTACACTCGTTATGAGGGTCACTGTGTCATATTTTCAGGGAACTCTATTTTATGCCTCTTTAAAATTCTGTATGGACTTCCTTCATTTACGATCCGTTCAAAGTCTCTTTGGTTTCAAAATTATAATAAACGGGAGTGTACATTCTTTAAAAGTGTACATCGACAATTACCAAAGGATGGACACTTTATGCTTTTGGTAAATTGGCTAAGCTGCTGAATGAGTACTTTCAATGCTTAGGGCATTCTAAATTCTAATGGCATTAAGACTATGAGGCGAGCGCAGTTGACAAAGAAATTCGTTTTGAATGCAGCCGGGAATGGGTGCCGGTCCGCGCCGATGCGAACTTTTTACCCTGCTCATCGTTGTTCACTTCCGAATAATGGACAGGAAAGTCATCATTCCGACTCTTAGGTTGAACCCAATCTTCTTTTAAATCCACTATCCACCATTTCTGACCCCAATTTTGGAAATCTTTTCATCCGGATCATCTTTCCATGCAAAATCATCTCGTGGGATCTCCGAAATTAGATCCCAACAAATTAAGGGTTTACAAAATCAAAGTCGGCATAAAAATATAAATTACGACCAAACCGTCAATTCCATTTAAAATACCGCTGAACACCGTGCCTCCTATATCTGCTGCGTTAAGGATAACGTTGATCGTGACATGTACGGCATTGATCTGCCGAAGATAAATAACCCCGCAGGGATTATTTTACATCAAGGCCCCAAACTCGGGTTTCACGTTTCAATTCATTTATGGTTTGATAGTACTTTTATATATTTTTAATTTATTAAAACTACCTATCTATATTCACGCTACAACCTGAGGGATTACTTTTGTAGACCCCATCAAATGAGGCCACTATGCCCTGAGGGGCTACTTTTGTAGACCCCGGTGTTGCCAGTATACGAGTGCAGTTAATTTATGGAATAAATGTTGGAAACAAATAAATAAAATAATGTAGCAAAATTAAATTAAAAATAGCTCGCAAAATTTTTTTTATAATAATATATAATATATATTATTATTATAAAAATCAGTAGCAACTGAGTAGAACCCACGGACAGATAAGAAATGGGGAGAGTGGAGATGAATTGAGTAAGTAGGATGAGAGAGATAGGAGAGATCAGGATTATTTTAGTGGGAATGTACAGAGTCCAGTTGACAACTGGACTCTGTTCATTTCCACTAAAATAATCCTGGGAGAGATAAAAATGTAATTAATTAGTGCTAAGAGACCAATTTGATGTATGGTTGCCATGGCAACAGGTATTGAAATGATAATTATGATCACACAATTTAAAAATCAGTAGCAACTGAGTAGAACCCACGGACAGACTGGAAATGGATAGAGATAAGAAATGATAAAAAGGCGG
>JAQIWD010000501.1:0-20587 GCA_034694825.1 Anurida granaria
ACATAATTATCTTGCCCTGTCCTCGTCGTTTTCTATGCATAAAGCACCAAGTCACGACGACGCTTTTCCCGTATTTTATTAACCATTAGACTTCATTGTCAGTCTGCCAGCAGATCAGCTTCTGCTTTTCTCAATTTTTTCGTAAACACCAAAATCATAGCATTTTATTTGTTGATTTCATCATGCAGCATTAATTGTAATTTTTCAAAAGTCCTACCACTCCAAAGTCCTACCGCTCCAAAGTCCTACCACTCTAAAGTTCACTGTCTCTGTTATGTTATTGTGAATTTAAGTGGTGTGCCTGTTACCCTGCCCGTTCTGTCTTATGTCAGAAGAGCCTGCTAAAGAATATCTTAATGGATCTGGTTTAGTTGTCAGCTTGGTGTTCATTGTATTTTTTCATCTTCACAGATTTCGGCTCTACAGAATAATTTCTGCGTGACCAGTCTCTCAATGGACAAAGAAGAGGTGGGACAGCGGTGTAGACATTGTGGTCAAAATGCAAAGTTCAAGTGTCATGACTGTGACGTGGATATATGCGAAGACTGCGTAAAAACTCATCCGAAATTTGTAAGTTTACATCTGAATTTCTTGCTAATTTAAGAAATGTAGGCATTTACGGATTTAAGTTTGGACTACTGGCGGAGGTGGTTCCATTCCAGGATTAGTTCTCAGGGTACGGCACTTTGAATAAAGATCCCGTTGTTAATTTCAAATTAGAGGGTGCTAACTGCCAGAGACCGTTTTGCACGCATGAAGTATGGTCACTCGATAGAATTAAAATCTGGACTTAATTAACTAGGGAAGCTTTTGGCTTTGTTGTTCCCCTATTGACCTCGGCTTCACTCGAAAGATGCTCCTGCATTTTTAGTCCTAATTTGAGGTTTCTCATGCCTTAAAAACTTACATTTTGCTTTGCTCAAAAGATTAGGATTCTAAATGGAGGGGGTTGTTAGGAAATCATCCTGCTTGATGACTGATGACCGAGTTTTAAGTGACAAGGGGATGATGGGGTTGCTACGGTGGGGTTAATTGTTGGAATGAAGAGCGTTTAGCCTCAATGTATTGCAATCCTCATGCATTTCTTTCCCCATGAACTACCCTCCTCCAGCAGGGTAGAAGATGAGTTTTACAGAAGTTAGATAGTCTTGGTCGTGGTTTAGAGTCCTTGTGATTATAATCTTGACTGGGAAAAGTCGTACCTGAACGAATGGTTATGATTGGTTGGTTGGACGAAATCCTGACACTGACTTCCTCCCTGGAAGAAATCTCGGGGATCCCCTAGAATAAAAGAGGAATCCGTCTAGATTACATCTCTCCAGTTTTCATTTAGGTCATCGTGGAGGAAGACCCTCAAATCCAAGCTAGAACAATTGCCACTTCTAATTAACTACTATACTAAATGCCCGTGATTTATATTCTTCATTTCCAGGACGAAGGGAGGTCCAATAGCTCCTGTCACCAAATTTCTCCACTTCTGGAACCAAAAAGTCAAACGAACGGAAGGTCATCGACAGAAGGGGACAGTTCCCCGTCACCACCCAACATGGTCAATGTCAAAGGATCTAAAGTTAATGGACATCCACCTGAACCCGAATCTCGTTACCTCTACTGTCCAAGTCATGCTGGTAAGACATTACTTCTTTCTCAACAATTCTAAGCTTAGCACCGTTGGGATAAGTTCGCAGATTTCGGTGAATTCCAGCGACGATTCCAACATCTATTCGTGAATTTACATGGATGAGATGGAGGCAAGCCAAACCTTTTATGATAATTAGCGTCGCTGTTGAAGGGGGATTTATAATTATAGCTTGATTGTTTCCGTTCATTTAGGCATGCCGAAATATTGGCTTCCCATTTATATTTGGAATTGTGTCCTTGGCATTAATTTTTTCTTTTGATTGACTTCAATTGGGAGGGTGGGCCATCTCCCGGGAATATTTTTTGTGGTTATTTTTGTCATTGATCAAAATTGTTTTTCGTGACGTCGGAAATGCTTGTAAGGTTTCAGTAAATACAAAATCCAGGGCCGACATGATTGATGCGGTTAACCAAAATGAGTGTTGTTATTTTGTTGGATCTCGATGGTTCTGAAATTGGGCAACTACATCAACATGAGCGTCATTGAGGGTTAAGGGGATACAATTTGGCGAAATGGTTCCAGAATCAGAAAATCAAATTAAAGTGTAACATAATTGGTAGTTGGAGTTGCTAGAACCAACACCTTAATTTAAATTGTTTTCTTCATTGATCTTGATGTTCCAGTTTCATATCCTGAATGTTAAAAGATTTGAGTCGCAAAATGTGCAAAATTTGATGTACACAAGGTCACCACAATTTGATATCCAGTTATTAGACAAATAAATTAAGTTGGATCTTTTATTGCCATTTTTGGAAAATCCCTTTGGGGAAGGTTAATTGTTTCATTGCATGATGACAAGGGATGTCATGTTCCCTGACGGATGAGGACTAGAGATGATGAAAAGATAAACAAGATCCAATCAGAACTGTCCAAGCTTACCCCCTAATTATTATCATCATCAAAATCACTCTTACAGCTACCACCACCAGAGCCACTTTAAATCTCAATTTAATCTTGCAAAAAAGCATCACCACTTTAATAACTTTCCATAATTGCAGTGACCTCCTCAAATCCAATTTACTCCTGTTTTTTGTGTTTCATTTCTCTTTTCAATTTTATTTAAAAAATTTCTCGACAAACTACGTCATAAAATTTTTCGTGGTTTGAACAATTTTTTAAAAACCAAAACGGAGTACGCAATGCTGAATTTTACGATGCCGAATAAAAGCTCATGGGGTTACGATATTTTGATTCTGATGACTTAATTCTCTTTTTTCCAGGCCAGACACTCCGATTTTACTGTCGTGACTGTGACACGGCGGTTTGTAGCAGTTGTACTGACATTGAACATGGTAGGCACCTTACCATCCGAGTACTGGATGCTGTTTTAGATGAGAAAGTGAGACTTAAAGAACTGATGGAAACCGTCCAGGATAAAGTAAGGAAAATTCATTACAAAAAGAAATGGCGACAATTTTTAAAATGTTGTATTATTCTCGCCTTTAAATTTTGTCAAACTTGCACTTAAAAATTACTTTAAGGGCGTAATTTAATCACGTCAGCGTCAGAGATTCCGGCCTTATCACCACCACTTGAAGTGTCATGAAAGCGAATAATTTGAGATTTGGCTAATTTCAGGTGGAGAAATTACAGGAAGGCGTGGGAGCATCAGAGAAATCAATGTGCCTTCTCAGTGAGCGTAAAAGTGAGGCTGTGAGTCGGATCAATTCAGTATTTGGGGCTTTAATTGAAAAACTAAAGGAACGGAGACAGCAACTTATGGAGGACGTGGATAGCCAATTTGTGTCAAAAATGGATCAGATTCGTAAGTGGGGAATTGCATCTCATCTTAAGCGTGCTGATTTGGACTAAAACGTCACGGTCAAAGTCATTTACCACAAGTTTTATATTTCATAGAGAAATCCAGGAACCTCCTCACGACTCATTTACAGGATGTCAATGAATGTTGTCTCCTCACCGAACGCGCCCTGAGTCATGAGAATGAAACTGAAATTCTATTCGTCAAGAAACAAATTGGGAATCGATTGGAAGATTATTCCAAAATGGACGTCCATGCTGCATTTGTTCACATTGATGATTCACTCGAGTAAGTTCCTCTTACAATTGCAATTAATTACAAGTGAGCAATTTAATCCCTCATTACGAATCAGAGTTACATTTGCAGTGATATTTTTATTTGCTTCAAAAATTTTACAATTCTGGCTACCTGAAATGCTGCAATGGTGGATAGAATTGGAAAAAGTACTTTGCATTGGCATACGTGATTGGCATGAGTAGGTCATGAGGAACTTGATGGAAACCGGACGGGTGTTGGTGATTTACCTGTCAACTGGGATGAGACTTCCGCCCATTTTCTTTGTTTTTACGATAAAGTACGAGTGCTAATTAGTTGGGAAATTTTCCCCTTCAGAATCTCCACAAAGATATGGGCAGGCAAATGCATAGCCCAGGCAGAATGACGGAGGCAGTGAAGCTTGAGAATTAAGAAGGATTCCCTCCTGCGTGTGTGTGGAGTAATGGGAGTTTACGTAGTGTATGATGGAAGCCTTGAGAAGTTTTATAAGTAGCTTCTTGAATTGACTGACACGCTTCCGAAATTAACACCCGTCTTTGGGTGAACTTGAAATTTCCGTTTTTTCGACGGAAACTCGCCAACTGGATCGAATTTGGAAGGGTTTCTCCGCGGTTCTGGTTTGATTTGATGATTACATCAAGACTTTCTCTTTTGATTTTCAGATTTGATGGACTCGGACTGGAGAGATTAGACGTAGATTCACTGGGTCGTGTAGTTTCCACACTTCATAAAAGTTGGGCCGTGTCAGGAGAAGTATTTGAGTCACGGTGTGTTCCCGTGGGTCGACGCCATTTCCTACGTCTCCATCTCTCAGCAGCCTATGCGCCCCACCTTGACATTTCTACGGAGGATATCCACGTCCAGAGCTCCACCAAAGAGTGCGTCTACTCTCTCGAACAGCCACGGGAATCTGATTGCAGGGCCTACCTCATACGTTTCTTGGTTTCACGGATTGGGCCTTTCTCAATTGGCGTCTTGATACGCGGGAAGCACATTGCGGGCAGTCCATTCCAGGTGGCTTCTTGCTCACGTGCAACATTTTAAATCCCGAAATTCTCTAAGGCCGTTCTAATTCCTTGTCTAATTGTGTTTAATTTCCAGTTCCATGGTTATGAGCTTGATGAATGTCGATCCAGTACACAGAGCCCCGTACCTTACATGAATGGACATGGGTCCGTCTCTGCTCTTCAATCCCCAAATGGACATGGAAATGGAACCTCGTCCAGAATCCCGAGAACAAATGGAGCCTCTGTCTCGCCCAGGTCACGCATGTCCACTCCTACTCGAAAGTTTTTCAGTAATGGCTGTCTCGGTAAGACAGAAGATGAAGCATCCAATCCAGTTTGATCGTTTTTAATTTTTTGTTTCCTTCTTTCAGGGTCACAAGGTCCCGGATCAAGTTCCCGCCGAAGCAACACCTTAGAGGACGATTTGATCCTCAAGATTGGTCACAGAGGAAGGAATCGTGGGGAATTCAGTAACCCGCAAGGGGTCGCCTCAACCGGGACGGGGCGTATAATTGTCACTGACTCCAATAATCAATGTGTTACCATTTTTGACCATACAGGAGAATGCAAGCTGAGGTTAGTTTCCAAGTACCTTTAACTGAAATTGATGACTCGGCTGGACTTGGCTAGCCGCCCATCGCGTGCTGGCGACCTTCGGCAGGAACTTCCTTCCGCCCAAACTTCTCCTCCATTTTTAATGTCCACAGGGCAGTATGTAGTTCTTTTAGTGAATGGAAGTGCATATTTATTTCTGTGGGAGACGTAAACAAAAAGTGGAACAGACCTTGTCCCTTTTGTTATTTTAAGAGATTTTGCTGGATTGGCACAAGTCCAAACGGTCTCAAGAGAAAAGATCATAATAACATTTTCTTTCTCCCAAAAAGGGAAAGTCGTGGGAGGGAGGGATAAGAAGTGGCTCTCTCAGTTCGGTTAGCGAGGACTTGGACCTATTTTTATTGATTTCCATCTTCAGAACTTTCTCCATTGTTTTTATTTTTTATAAGGGGGCATGAAGGATTTAAAAGAAAGTTTCTCCAGTTGACCCTTTCCTCTTGTCCCCAACTCATTCAAATTGGAGTTCAAAGATACGGAGAATTGCTGGACCATAAAATGGATTTCTGGTTTCCGGAAATCGTAGACGCGGCGGGCTGACAAAGTGACCCACTTTATAAACTCAAACGCAGTTCACACCTCCCTTTCTTCCTTATTTCCCCGGCCAACGTTTTATTATTATTGGTTTAGTTTTTCTCCATTTTCTATTGAGCTTATATTTTATCTTTATTCATTTTTTATTCAATTTTAATAATTTCATTTTCCTAATTTATAGCTCCTCGCCTGTTCCCTTTTTATGGAAATTGGTCCTGCTGGTTGCTTTCTCTGAATCTGTCCATAATTTTCCCTCAAGCTTTCTCTCTGAGTTCATTTCCTTTCTCCCTATTTCCTTGTTATGAATTGTGATCATCAGAATGATGGGAATTGTTTTTGTTGATGTGATTAGGTTTGGGGTCCGGGGACGGCTAGTGGGCCAGCTTCAGAGGCCGGTTGGGGTAACACTCCTCTCCAATGGAAACATTGCCGTTGCAGACTACGACAACAAATGGATCTCGATATTTGACCCGACTGGGAAATTTATGAGCCGAATTGGTCATGGAAAGTTATTGGGTAACTCCCATTTCAATCATCCCACACCCACCCCTTTTCCCCGGGAAACTAATCAGAGGGGGGTCCTTGAACAGGTCCAAAGGGAATCACCGTCGATGCCAGCGGCCTCATCTACGTCGTGGACAACAAAGCGTCATCTATCCTCGTGTTTCAACCAAATGGAAAACTTGTTCACAAGTTTGGAAGTCGGGGGAATGATGAAGGACAATTTGCCGGGCCACATTTCATTGCCGTCAATAGCAAGGGTCACATTATCGTCACTGATTTTCACAACCATTGTGTCAAGGTGGGTCTCCGTCATTGGATGGATGGAAGATGATTTTGTGACTCTTTTTCCTTTGTTTTAGGTCTTTGATTCCGAGGGAGATTATCTCTACTGTTTTGGAACTAATGGAGAGGGAAACGGACAGTTCAATGCCCCCACGGGTGTCGCTGTGGATAAGAATGATAATATTTTAGTAGCAGATTGGGGAAACAGTCGAATTCAGGTAATTCAATTTTGGACCCATCCAATGTCGAAATCATAACATGCGTAGATTGATTATAATCTCCCTTGCTTTTTTTCTAGATCTTTGATAGCCAAGGTTCCTTTGTCTCCTACGTGAGCACAGCCGTTGAACCCCTTTACGGCCCTCAGGGTCTCATGGTCACGCATGACGGATATGTCGCAATTGCGGATTCAGGCAACCACTGCGTCAAGCTTTACAAATATTCCTGACTGAAGCCTGGCCGAAGGCGGAGGTCTGGAATGAGTGAGGAACGGTGTCCACCCACTATTCTAGAAACTGTGCTACCTTCTTAATGACGCTCCAGTCCAGCAGCGTCCTTTCGCCTTCGTTCCATCCTTTCTCTCTTGTCATCATGTTTATGGATTTCCATGTTTCAGAATCCCAGGCTTTTCTTTCAAGATACAATCAATCACATCGCTTTACCTTTATTTTCAATATTGAATAATACAATCAATGTTTTGTTATATTTGGAGACGAGGAATCGTATCGCGCAGTAATATCGGAAGTATTAGGAAATACGTGTAGCTCTTAATCAGTTGATCGTAGGAATAAACGGAAACAACAACGAGGAAGAACAAAATAAATAATAAGAATAGAAAATTAATTCTTTTGCATAATAGGAGGCATTCAACTCCATTTTTTATGCATGGACCTTGTACATTTTTCCAACGTTCACCTTTAGCTAAACACCGAAGCAACAAAGTTTAAATTGTACCATGCAACGAGTTACTAATTTTTCAAAAACTACTTTTAACAAGATTTGATCGCGAAACAGATCGTATGGTGGAGAGAGATAGAATAGATGCAAATCTACTGCATATTTGAAGATGTATCTTCTAACAAGTCTTCAAGGATGGCTAAGGACAGTCCATGGTGGATGGTCCATCATCACAAGTCACTGCCTTGTATAATTTAGGAGAGGAAAGTCCTTAATTAATTTTGAGGTACACAAGACAAGTCAGTCACACTTTTCTCAATGGCGGCTCCTGACTCTAGGTCAAAAAGTCACAGACAGTAATAGCATTAGCACCAAACCGTTTCCTTCTGCTCCAAAGGTACAAGACGACATTGAACGACGATGACGACACGCAGTCTTCCTAATTTCATGAGAAACAAGCTGCTAGAGCCTAAGATACAAGATACCCCGACGATTGGTCACTCTGACCCGACACCTTTGACCTCTTCTGACTATATCAATCCTCTTCAAGTTTTCACCCTGGATTTGTTTCGTCCATTTTCCAACATTGAAGTGAGAGGGGTGATCCCATTGAGTCTCCTAAGTGGTTGTTGGACATGCATGGAGATGGAGACTGGTGGGGTTATGCTTGACCCGTAGATTTCTGCCTCCAGGTCCAGGTCATCATCCTCTTCTTCTGGAAGTTGAGGAGCTTCGTCAAGTTCCTCCAAGTTCAGATCCGCATTTTCGGATTTGAAGAGAATCCCGACCCGTTCCCCACGGTTGTGCGCTCTTTTGCAGAGATCAGAGTCAGTGGAGCCCCCAATCACCATCAGACTCCTTCGTCCTAGGACCAGAATGATGTGATTATTAAATTAAAAAGATTCGTAGGGATGAGGAAGACAGCTTTCATTTGGATTTAAAATGCTGGGCACAAAGCACAGAGACGCTTCAGGAAGAGGAAGTTTGAAAATATTTCAACGGTTTATGAAGGGGAATGGGGTTAATGGCCTACTAATCTTGAGAGTCACTTTATCTAATGATATCCGCACTACCAGAACAGCCTTCCAAGAAGGCACTACTGCCGGAATTACTAACCACCCTCCATTCTATTCTATCACGTTCTAAAACTAACTCTGTCGGCCTAAAAATGCAAAATTTTGATTCCGTTTCATTATGCAATGAGGATGACGTTGTTCCCTTTTTCAGTTTCATTGCCAATCTTTTTAAAAGGAGACGCTGATCGTCATTTTTAACAAGAATTTCTAACATCAAACTATTTCAAATGGCACAACTTTCACCAACTCCCTTCCCCCACACCTACTTCCCATCCCACTTTGTTTTCCTGGAGATTTGACTTGGATTGACGCCATTTTGAAACTTGGAATTGGAATAGTTTCACAATTGTTCATTTCCAGCCTCAAACCGCAGCAGAATTGTTTGGATCCAAAATACTTGAACTGCTCGCTTGGGGGTGGCACCAATTCAGTTCCGGTGGTTTTCGCCTAATTAATTTGTACACAACTTACTAGCCCACAAAACTGGAATAAGTTAATTACCTTTGAGGGGTTTGTTCAAATCGGGGTCATGCCCCGTGGGCGTGTCTCCATCACTCTTAGAGGCAAGATTCTTCTTGAGGAGCCAATCAGCCGAGAGTGAGCCCTCCTTGGTTCCCTTCTTTGGCCATCGGATGGGATGGGCAGTGGTCATTGTCGTTGGTGGGTCAAGTGGATGATTCCCCTGATTTTCATCCCCATTGTTGATACAACAGAGAGGAAGGAGGGCGGAATCAGGAAGGGAATGCGACTTCTTTGTAGAATTCTTCTTCAAGTTTCCCCCACGGGGGTAAGTGTAGGTTCGAATTCGATCTGATGAGGAACCGGCCGACATTTCATCCTCCATCACACGCTCACCTAAGGAAGGAAGAGTCAGAAACATAAGCCAGGAGGACGTCAAGGACGCCATGGCGGCCATGGTAAGAAATCGGATTTGGAATTCCGCGCATCAATGGGCTTCTTCTTTCCTTTCTTCCTGACATGTCTCCCCTCTGGACTTCATTTATTAATAAAGTAAACTTCCATTTTACCCTTCATTCTTCTGCTTCATCCAATAAGAAAACAAGGTCCCGCACTCACAGCCGATATCCAATCCCATCTACTTTCTCCCACACGTTCCTTACACGGTCCAACAAAGGAGAAAGGAAACAAAGGGAAAAAGACCTTCACTCATCAATATTTTCCACTCAATCATCCAGGACGCTCGACCCGTGTTCTTGCTGGACAAAAATATTTCGTGGGCTCTCAAATCCCTACTTACAGTTTTCAGGATTTTACGATGAGTGTTGGAAGGAGGAGATAGGTCAGAGGTCCGTTCGGATATACCGGAGGCAGTGGGTTAAAGGTGAAAGTGATCAAAACTTTCCCCTTGCGCTTTTGTTTGAAGGTCGAAGCGTAAATTTTCTCATGCCGGGAAGACGTGCGAGCGCGTCAGTGGTGGTGGTGGGGCTTGAAAGTGAAAGTGAGTCTTCCCTTTTGGAGAAAGTAACAATGTCGGTGGAATTTATGTACAGGAGAGGAGGAAGTTTATGTTTTTGTGGATGTTGATCCCCTGGAGGGACCCACCAGGTGAAACCACATCTAACACCACCACCATCACCACCAGCACTCCCATCCGCAAAGAACTTGGAAATTCTCTATTGGAAAACTTTATTTTTACTATTTGGAAGGAAATAAATAAATTCAGAAGTGGCCGTGCAAACCGTGGTGGTGGGAACTTTGGAAAGTTTTTGACTCTTATTACTTTCTCTTCCAATTTTCATCTCCAGTCCAATCCCTTCTAGGCCTAATAAAAACATCTTAAATTGTTTCTCTATCTCCATTTTAATAAACTACAACGCCACCACGAAATAGGAATATGAAAGTCAATTATTCTTGGGTTCCACGTTCCCCTTTTGTTTGTGGTCGTCCATTGTTTCAGGCCGGAATTGAATTCCACCACCAATCTCTCTTTGTTTCCCTTTTGGTTTTGAATTTAAATTAAACTGGAAATAAAATGAAAACTTTGTCAGTGAGAGTGGAAAATTGGAAAACTCTGAGAGAAAACTTTAATTTCCGATCTCCAAACTTTATACCTCGGAACGAAACAATGAGATTTGGGCTTGAAAATCAGAAAACGCCAAGCACCCTTGCTGCTGCTCCCTTTTGTATTCCGAGCAAAGTCAAACTTGTTGCTGCTGTGATTGGTTTAGAATGAGATGATACTACTGGTTACAGTATTGATGGAGACGAGCAAATAACCGGAAGAAGGCTCAAAATTGATTCGTGCTGGGTAATATAAAATGATCTTATAGAAGGAAGAAAAGATGCAAAAGTAATAATTCGGAATTTAATATCCGTTTCCTCAAGTAACGAACCCCTATTGTACCCCTTGGAAACTTTTCTCCCCTCCCTTAACTTTTTTATCAAAAGTTGCCCAATATGAGGAAGTGCGGCTCTTTGCATTCATTCTACACGGAAGCTTCCCGAATTTCCATTTCTGCCAATTTTTTGGCTAAAAGTTAAAATCCAAGAGCTCATAAATTCTTACCTGGTGCAAATGAGATCTCTTTGACAGGACGTTTGTTGGATGTCATGAGATGTGGATTTTTCCCATAAGTTTGAAGAAGGCGCTGCCGTGTCGTTGTGCTCTGACTGTCACCGCCACGAATCTTGACGACTCCTGCTGGAACCGCGGATGCTGACACCCCACCAGCCATCCCAATGTCACTACAGCAGAGACAGAGGCAACAACTCCGGTAGCGGCAGAGCTTGTCCCGAAATGCCCTACGGAATCTCTTGGACATGACGCTGTAAAGGATTGGATTAATCGTGGAACTCAGGAAGTAGCATACACCTAAAAGGAGCCAAAGGTTAATTCCTACCATATGAGGTCAAATTAGTTGGCGCTAATTAACTCAACTGGGAACTGTGAATTACCTGCTACATAGAAGAGATAACCGTTGACGTCTCTAAATGTCTCTGTCCAACTCCCATAGAGGGTGACCTAGGAATAATAACGATTTAAATTTATATTGAATATATATTGATGCGTATAAAATATTATTAAGTTGCATAATTATATTGGATTTCGGTAGTTTGTTTCAGGTTTTGTTGTTTACAATACTGATTGTTTAGTGAATGAATTTTTTTTTTTTAATTGTATGGGAAATAATGTCTTACAATGTAGTTATCGTTACTAATGTAATCAAAGGGACCCCTAACTTTCACTTTCAACATCCACGTGAGTTCCTCCAAGTATAAAAAGCGCATGTGATGTACGGACAGGGGATCTGCAAACTTTGAAATTCCAATGGTGATAGCAATGAAACGTGTTAATCCTCCCAAATGCTACCGTTCCGTAAGTTATTATTATTATTGCATGTTTTGTTGGTGACAGTTGTAGAAAAGTTAAATTAATTTGCAGAACTTAGTTTTTGATCACACAAACCGGGAGAAGAACGAGTGTGAAGCCACATATTGGGAATCCGTCTCGAGGGTAATTCCTTACTTTCGCTTTTCGGCTGAACTTTCTCCCAACAGTAATTAAGTAATTAACAATCGCTTTTTAACTTTCAGAAACTTTTCCAGCTTTGGACTCGGGTTAAGGATCCACCAAATCAATGAACCCTGGAAATTGATTCCACTTCCGCAGGAACAAAAGTTCAATTTATTCAACCAAAGCAGAGGAAATTCATTGCTGCCTATGTCACCAACAAAACCTTTCTCCTTCCCCACCGAAAGGACAATCCGGTCCATTCATTTCTTATGTGAACAGTGATAAACGGATTAAAGGAATTACCGAATTTCAAAACTTCACAACTTCCTTTCAGAATTGTTCAAAATTATTGACTTACGTAGACGAAGAGGAGGCGTTGACTGTGGAACGGTGCCCAACAGACAAAGAAGGCAATGACAACTGCCACTGTGGAGAAACATAAGAAAGCAATTAAATGTTGAAAATCCGCATTCACATTCCCCCACTGCCTCTAATTCTACCCGGGTTGCTAATAAATTAAGAAGGGCAGGCGTCTTGGAGAGGAGGCCTTGGAGAGAGTGCTGACGGTGCCAAAATCATTAGCCTTGCCACTTTTATAAATTAAGTGCCTTCTCACACCCTTCTTTCTTGAATAGGGACTCCCATTGTCTTTATATTCTTGCGGTATGTGTCAGACAATTTTTCCGGAGAGAAAGGGAATTAATGCGTCCAGAGTTCCCCCATTCCAAATTCATAACTTGTAACCATTCCTTCCCCCCAACAATACCCAAGAAATGCGGCCGACGCTGGAAGCGGTTCCAGAAAGATATTTTTCGGGGATTCAAAGCATGTTGACTGGCCGGGTTGAGCCCTTTGAAGAAGCTTCCGTAATATCTTACTCCGTCCCGACAGCACGAACAAACGGAATCTAGGATCTTTCTCCCTTTGAGTCCATGAGCCCCTCTCAGACAAGTTCTCATTAAAATGGGAATTCGGAAACCAGTCCCGCCTGGAACTGCCGGGAGTTTTCCATGAAATCTGGAAATCCTATGCATGCACATGCTCATGCTACTGCATACTTTCTCCCAATAGTACGAATCAAGGACTTATTGACGAATGGAATAAAATCCCGATGTGAAAATAATGAAATTTGATCCGACTGGCAGTGGTGGTGGTTTCAGGTCCGAATCCTCCGAAATCATAAAGTAAAGTCACAGGAAAGTTAGGCACGCTTTCCAGAAAGTAGCTAAAAATAGTAGGCAGAAAAGTCAACTCTGGAAAAAGTGGAGCTACGCTGGAATTCCTCCCTGGCGGTGATACCAGGTAAGCGATCGTAAGAAAAAAAGGAATGGAAAATGAGCCCAAATTCCCCAGCGCACCTTCCCCCATAAGTTTCCTTTTTCTTCGTTTTTTTCTTCTGACAAACGACGTTGTTGGTGAAATCGATTGGGTGGAGGGTAAGAAGATGAAGATGATGATGGGATACAAAATATTCTTCACAGTCTCTATGAATCCCATTTTGTATTTTAGAAAACCTCGTTGGGACCTGGAAAACAGGAACATTGGAATGAGGATGTGGTCTATCGGTAGGTCCTCTAAGGTCGACCTTAGCCAGACAGGGGAGGAAGGAAATTGTATGAGGAGTTCCTGTACAATTTAGATCCGGCCGGAAGTAGTCCCTTTACGGTGACATTTATAAGGAAGCTAGGACTGATTTACGGGGTTGTATCCTCCCGCCTTAGCCTTAGGAGCTAGAGGAACACCGTGCAAAGTTCCAGGCCTACCGTACCGCAATTACGTCCTTATTCTAATGACCCCACCGCTACCAGGCACATCCGGGCCCACGACCACGACCAAAAACAGACCATGGGTTTTATTTGGGGCCAACCATTCAGGTGAACGGCGACAGGAGGAACAACATTTCCCATTAAACACTGTTAAGGCTTTAATTTCCCACATAAATTACATCTCCTTCCTATCCTGTAGTCGCTGCCCGCCAGGGTACTTTCTCCAGAAAGGGATGACATGGTCCAGGTTTTCCAGGAAGATTCAGGAAGAATTCCAGCACCACCCGCTTCCATGGACATAAACCACGTCGACGGAGGGCTTGAACCCCATGAGTTTCTGACACGCGTTCCTTAATGTTGAGTAAAAAGACGGACGAGCGTCTTCGTTTTCTTTCAGGAACTCCAGCTGCATTTGGAATCAGGAGCAGCAGCGTTCGAAAAGAAATAATTTCCCACGCCGTGCCGTGCGGATATTGGAAAGGTGTCTGGAGAGGTCTTTGGAATTCAGGGGAGGTGACTCTGAAAGATGCTTTTTACAAAAATTGTTGTCATGGACGAGCGAGTAGTTTTGAACCGTCACTTTGGCCAGATCCACCTTTCTCCAGGGGAAAACTATTAAACCTTTCCAGAACCCCATTCAAAGTAGTGGAGAAAGTTCCGGGAGAAGGGAAGCTTAAGGGTAAGAGCTTAACTTCTTATCTTAATGAAATGTGGAGGAATGAAAGCTCCAATCCAGGAATACGGCGTCCCTTTTCAAATGCTGAAACTGGAATTAGATTTTATCAATAAAACCGAATTTTATTTTTCCCTTCAACTCCATCTAATACATGTAATAAAACAGACGCAACTTCGTGAGTAACTGGGGCTCGTTTCGATCGGATTTCCAACTTTTCCCAACTATTCTTCAGAATTTGCAATTTTCATTCTGGATTTGTCCAAAATGTAATTTCCGTAACCCGAGAAAAAATGAGGGCAGAAAATTCTGGATAAACTACTCCGGTCGAAGCGGGCTGTTGTGGCTTATAGGGCACATTTGGCTAAATCTCTAGTAAAAGGATAATGAAATCTGGACCCCATTGAATAAAAAAGTGCAGGAAGCCTATGAGATTTGCTTGATGATTTTGTAGTAGCACGATCCAAGGCTGAAACAAAATGGATTCTTGAATAAGTTTATAAAATAAAAGTTTCGAGTCTTGAATACAAAAGTTTCATTATTCTAGAAAAGTTGCGACGGCATGGCAGGGTGGAGGGAGGCCTTGAAATCTTGGCACCCTAAATTCCGTTCATGCCGCAGCGGCGGAGCTCAATTCAAGTCCCACCAGTTCCCATTTTCCATTTCGACGGAATAATTCTAGTAGTACCAAGTGGTTTATCCATTCCATTTTCCATTTCTTCTTAAAATGCACTTTCACCAACCACTGAAAACGAGGCAGACGACCACGACGCCTCATTTCACTAAACTGGGCCCTTCCACCTAATATTCTGGGCTCTTTTCTTTGGGCCTACTCGTGCCATTTGTCCTTTTGTGTTGATAGCGGAAGGGTCTTGTTCCAGTCCAAGGGACATTCCACCATACGCTCTTTCTAAAATAACCTTCCACTTTACTTTCTCTACAGTTTTACCTTGGGCAAGGGAGGGGGTGAATACGGTTAGCCAATCCTCACCAGTCACCGCCTAAACACGATACACTTCCGTCCTGGTTACTTTAACTCAGGGCTCTTTTACGACTGCATTAAAACTGTCCTGAGACTTCACTTTAAGCATTTTACGTGACCACTTATCGCTTCTACAAATCCAAGCCTCAAATCTTTCCCAGAGCCAGCGTCAGCTTGTGTACCCTGAATTACTCGAGCTATTTTGAAAAAAGCGTACTGCGAACAGCGGCCACTCTGGAGGCTTTAGAACAAAAAATGTTTGAATTACCAAGCATGCGGATAACTGCACGTCTACTCTGGATGTGCTGCCGCTCGACCTGTCCCCGCTTCCCACTGTTCGTCTGGGTCGCATGAGGGTGGGTCAGAGCGTGCATGTGACTCGGTGTTCCGAGGGTGGCTGGAACAGCGACGTGGTGGCCATTGTTGAGAATGCTCCCGTTACTCTGGTGGGGTTGATGCTGGGTCGCACAGCAGCGTCGGAGTGACTCATTCCGGGAGCTCCGATGAAGGACGAGGCCGATGCGGACGTAGAGGAGGAGGATTAGGGTCATTGGGACGACAAAGAAAATACTTGTAGAGAGGAGCATGAGGAGTTGACATGAGAGGTTTGGTTGGTCAAAGGGGACGCCACACCAAGCTGACTCTTCAATCGTCCGATTCTGACGATCCGAGACGTAGTTTACCTAAGGGAGAAAGAGAAACAAAATTAGAATCTCTCTAGAGACCTCTTTGGGAGGATAAACAGAAGTGGACCTGTCATCGGTTAACACACACTTAAGGCCTCCACACGCCACGATTTATGAAACTAAGCAAATATTTGTTCTGACCCCGCCGTAGCCCTTTGTGGGCATTGACTGATAAACGGCGACCACTCACTCCTCTACTGACTCGACCACCACCGGGGGTATCAACAAGAGAAAGTTACTTTTGGGGTTTGGAGGGTTTCCAGACATGGCTGGGGTCCGATTCCATCCTTTCATTAAATTGAAAATTAAGTTGACTCGCGGCCATTGAACGTCAAAGTTCAAACAAATGTACGAGTCCCCTCAAAGTTACTCAAAGTAAACTTGGAATTGATGAAAAGTGAAGATAAAGCTTAAGCAGGGATGATGATATTATTATTAAAGTCCGTTCCTAGGCTCAACCTAATTTTTCCTCCACTTTTCCCTTCTTTGCTGTCAGATGACATATATCTTCAATCAAAGGATTTCCTAAATTCCACAAATTTAGTTTAGGAAGCCAGGAAGTAATTTTTCCGGTTGGTAGGAATCTTTCAAATTTGATCCCAGTCAGAATTCAATTTCTAGCAGGAATCCACATTGTGGGATTTTTCCGCCCAACAGGGCCACGCGCCTGTTTTCTTTTCTAAAATTTTGATGTAATTATTATTTTGACATCTCATACACTAACTAACCGCTCGTTTCGCTCTCGGGTAGAGGCAAGCGTTATGATATATGAGCGTCCATGTCCATAAAATTCAAAACTTTCAATTCCTGCGGGATCTAATTTATTTTACCATCAGAAACTTTCTTTGGTTCGGACCGTTGTTTTAGCTCGGTCGCGTCCCTCCGCGTGCTCGTGGTCCCAGGGCCACGCCTTGTCATATCCCTATTCAACTATTTTTGGAATTTAATTTTTATAACTCCACCAATGGCCATAAAGGGATCCATTGACTCAACCCGTCATCATCGTAAAAAATCCAAAAGTGGACCGAGGAATCGATGGTAGAAACCACCAGGCTCTCCTGATCCTCGTAAAGATAAAATGACAAAATGAAATCCGTCGGAGCATTTTCCCTGCGAAGCCGTTGGCGACACACGCAGTTTTCACTTTTTCCAATCTTCACCTTTCTCCGTTGGAGTGAAATGGAATTCTTGGACCATTCTAAAAAGAAAGGAGAAAGTAGAGGGAATCTTTTCTCCCATGCCCAGATGGAATCCATGGGGCTCCTCATCTAATCTGTCAGTGAAAGCAGCGGGCGTTGTGTGTGCCACCCCCTGTGCCATCCCTTCTGTTTCCCACCACTGTCTCAATTTGTTTGAAAACAAGGCTCGGGACTGACAATGGATTCCAGTATTTCACCAAGGTACGAGCCTTGACTGGCAACAAAGTTTAATTCTGAAATTTCCTCATACAAAAGAAACTTATTTCTCGTTTCAGAGACTGAAGAATATGGGGACTACGTCAGGGTTCTGAAGCCCGCTGTGGGAATTCGCCTTCAGGACAAGTTGTACAGAAGGCACATTCGTAACTGGTTGCAGGAGGAGGGAGAATGGACGAGTCGGGCCATCGAGACCAAGTTCCGTGGCAAATGCCGTATCTTTTTAACTAAACGCAAAAAAATGGAATCTTTCGGCTCTACAAGATGGTGGAGAGGTCCAACGGCGTCAATGACTATGATCTGCTTTGCACAGGTATATATTAAGAGTACGCAAGTAAGCCAAAAATTTTAAAATCTCTAAAATCCAAGTATTTATTTTTTCTAGGATGCGCAATGTCTCACCATCGAAAAGCGAATTGGGAGTATTTCCAAGAAGGTCCAGTTCTTTGCGCGAAGTGCCTCGAGTACGATGACGAGGCGGATAGGACCAAGCGTAAGCTATCACCTCAATATCTTTCTTTTCTTCATTAATTCCTAAATTATTTTCATGGTAGGTGGGACAGAGCTTGGGCTCAAGACCCTTCGACAGGTCAAGTTGGAGCTGGACCCAATTCCGGGAATTCCCATAGTCCCCAACCAGGAGACCGACAACACGCATGTCCGATTCCACCGCTGGATTTGCGGAAGTCGAGATCTGGACCCTTATGACAATGAAGTTTTGGTCTCTGGGGAATATGAGGTGGACCCTGATGCGGAAACAGATCCAGAGGAGAACGCGGGTAAATTAAATCGAAATGCATTAAATTCAATAAATTTTACCAATGGTCTAAATTTAGATGAGAAGTAGGAGAGGAAGACGTGGTTTGAGCAGCTGGTTAGAAAACCACTCCACACTCCAGAAGACCAAGTACTCGCTTATGATCATCTCTTTTCCCTTCCTCAAATCCCTGCAAACCCATACGGGTTCAGTAAGCAAGCTGTCGTTAAGAGAACTTCTCGGTCAACAAACAGTGACATCATCCGAATTGTTGTTAAAACACGGAAGAGGAATGATACGATGTGCTCCGGTAAGAATGTTGTGACTCGTTTTTCCGTTGTAGTTTCACACATCAAGTCTCATTAAATGATACTTTTTATTGCAAAATAGGATGTTGTGGCGCTAGGTCTGTCCACGTGTCAGCCCGTACAGGTCGGACTTTCTGTGGCTTCTGCGGCGACCATGGACTCTACATTGTTCTTGACTTGGAGCACCCCCGTCCAGATGGAACGATTGCGGCAGTAAGAGCAATCCGTTTCCGGAGCCATCCATCAACAGTCGAAGCAATCTGGGACCTTCGAATCAAAGATCTTTTGTGTAAGAAAACCCCAAGTGCATTTGACCCAAAACTAATGCCGTATATGATTTTTGGTAAGCATTTCCTCCTCCTTTTCAGAGTGGTACAAGTGTTTCCAGTTCCCAGTGAAATTAGCATCTATTAAAATTTCCAAAGTCCACCTGGTCACTGAGAATAGAGAGGAGGCCTGCTCCGTCTTCACATCATTTAAAGTAAGATAATTAATTATTGACCAACTGAGGAGCGCAGGAAATTGGATTTATAAATTTAGTTCTCAATTTCAGTCCGGTGACTTGTACACAAGTGTACTCCAGAACCAAGAGGAAGACTCCACCATCAATTACAGAGCAGAACTATGCAACCATGGCCCTCTTGACCTCCTGAAGCAACTCCTTGCTCCCGTCTTTTCCGTCGAAGATAGACAGGAAGCTGCTCAACTTTTCCCAACGAAATTCTGGTGTTGAGGGATGATGAAGACGAGCACGACGACGAAGAGTACATTTACATAAAGTACAACAAAAAGGGTAAAGTGATCTACGCAGGGGCGAGGGATGAAAAAGGACATTCCCGCAAGAATCCGCGGATGGTAACTCCGGATGGAATCTACAGCAGAAAGACGGGCAGGGCCATGCACAGGCAAGTGCGACTTGCTGTGAAGAAGGATCTGTTCCTCCACTATGAGACTCTACTGTCCATGGTGGTATTCATAAATTACGTTCATGACATCCCCGACCCGCATAACCTAGTCCGTTCTCACGTGCTTAACCGTCAACTGGACTTGACAGAACACCTAGTCAATGACGACGTTCGTTTGATGGCTCTCTACGGATTTTACATGCCGGGCAAAAGAATCCGCTGCCGTGGAGAGTAGTTGATTGTTTAGATTATGAGGAATTTGGCAGAGGTTTAGACGTCCAAATGTTAAAGCGTGTCGAAGGATCAGTTTAGAATTTTAGATGAAATAGCGTTAGGTCTGATCAATGAAATCATCCATCCTTCGTCTTTCACTACTGGTGAATCATTGAGCCCTTGATTTCACATGACATTTCTGCAGGCCCTGCCTATTTCATCAAAAGGAATAATGAATTAGGTCTGTTCAATTTACTCGTAAGACCATACGTACACCCGCGGGTGATAGAGCGGGGCTAGTATCTTTCGCGAAAATTGTTCGTAATCCGATCGGATTACGAGGGTGGCGGTGGTTTTGAAGTCACGTCATATTTTCACGAGACAAACGTCATATTCACCATAATTGGGCAACTGAAAACTATCCCGCCGTTAGCTCGGTGAAACGTAACTGTATTGTGTACGATACTTCACTTGGAGTAGTGTGATTTTTACCTTTTCGAGGACCATACGAAATTACAAATCTAGATTATTGTTATTCTTTAAGCAGATTTGGATCTTTATTGTAAAAACGTTGTTGGTAGGGAATTTTTGATTATAAAACTAACATTAAGTATTTATTAAATCATAGCTCAAAATAAATCCCCACCGAATTCAATCACAAAAAAATGGTCTCATTTCAACTAAATTTTAAAAAACTTGAACCTAGCGAGGTGCTAAAGAATCTATTTTTAGCACCTCGCTGCTTGAACCAAAATTTAATTCCTATAAATAAAAACAATTTTTGAAGTTAGTTTGGGGCGTTGAGAGTATTTGGGCGG